>JBBYHL010434908.1:0-131121 GCA_038381835.1 Adansonia madagascariensis
TAAGCCCATGAATACATGCAAATTGGGCTCCATTCATCTTGGACATGTGAATTGGGCTCCAAGCTTTATTCATCTTTACTTTTTAGCCTCAACACAATGTAAAAAAGTGATCAATCTTGGCAATGCATCTGATTCATTTTGAATAGCCTCATTTGTTTGCATTTCCATGATTAGTCCTTGCAAAGCTTGCTCCATGCGTTTAGTCTTTGCCCCAATCATATGGACCTCCAATTCCTTGCGAAGGGTCATAAAAATAGTTGAAAATTAGTGTTTGTGCAAGTTGATCTCCATCAGCTTATTTAGATGAAGATGACTTAAAGCCTACTTCACATCTATTCCATATCATGAAATGAAGAGGTCATTTAATTCCATTGATTTTTAACCTAGACAAGTGAAATTAATAATGAAAAACTCTACCAATCTTTTTGTTTAATTGGATGAAATTGACTTAAAACTTACTTCACCTATATTTCACATGATCAGATTTAGAGGATATTTGATTCTACAGAATTTATCCTAACCAAGTAAAACAAATAAAGAAAAGCTCCCTAATTTTTTTGCTTAATCAGACGAAGTTGAATCAAATCCTACTTCACCTACATGTTGGATGATCTAATGAAGAAGATATCTTACTCCATGAGTTCTTAACCAAGTGCAGTTAAAAGATAAAAACTCTATTAATCTTTCTGTTTAATCAAATACAGTTTACCCAAATCTTACTTAACCTATATTTCATATGATCGGATGAAGAAGACATCATACTCCACTAGTTCCTAACCAAGCGAAGCTGACAAACAAAAACTTTGCCTATCTTTCCACTTATTCTAATGAATTTGACTTAAAGCCATCTTCACTTATATTTCACATGATCAAATGAAGAGGTGACTTAATTTGACCAGTTTTTATTCTAACTAAGTGAAATTAACATAGAAAAACTCTATCAATTTTTCTATTAATCAAACAGAGTTGACTTAAATCCTACTTCATCAATATTTTGCATGATCAGATGACAAGGACACTTGATTCCATCGATTTTAATCCTTAGTAAGTGAAAACTGACAAAGAAAACTCTACTCATCTTTTGACTTAGTCAGATGAAGTTGACACAAATTCTACTTCACCTATTTTTTGCATGATTAGATGAAGAAGACATCTTACTCTAATGGTTCCTAACTAAGTGAAGCTTATAAATAAAAACTCCATCCATCCTTCTGTTTAATCCAATAGAGTTGACCTAGATCCTATTTCACTTACATTTCGCATGATCGGATGAAGAGACTATTTAATTCCAATGATTTTCTAATTTAACCAAGTGAAATAGATAAAGAAAAAGTCTGTCAATCTTTCTAGTTAATCATATAAAGTTGACTTAAATCCTACTTCACCTGTATTTTGCACAACTGGATGAAGTGAACATCTTACTCCACTGGCTCCTAATGAAATGAAGTGGACAAATAAAAACTTTGCCAATCTTTCTACTTAATCAGACAAAGCTGACTTAAAGCCTACTTACATTTCACATGATTATATTAAAAGTCTTTTAATTCCATTAACTTTCTAATTTAACTAAGTGAAACTGACAAAAAAAAACTTCACCAATCTTTCTACTTAATTATACAAAGTTGGCTTAATTCCTACTTCACTTATATTTCACATGATCGAGTGAAAAAGACATGTGATTCCATCAGTTTTATCTTAACCAAGTGAAGTTGTCAAATAAAAGCTTCGCTAATCTTTTAGTTTAAATGAATGAATTTAACTTAAAGTCTACTTCAACTATATTTCACATGATCGAGTGAAGAGGCTATTTAATTCCACATGTTTTGCATGATCGGATAAAGATTGATTCCACATGTTTTTATCCTAACCAAGTAAAATTGGTAGAGAAAACTTTGTCAATCTTTCTACTTAATTAAATGAAGTTGACTCAAATCTTATTTCACCTACATTTTGCATGATCGGATGAAGATAACTTACTCTACTTGTTCCTAACTAGAGAAAGCTGACAAATAAAAAATCCTTCTAACTTAACTAGATGAAGTTAACCTAAATCCTACTTCACTTTATTTCACATGATCAGATGAAGAGGCTATATTATTCCACTGATTTTCTAATTTAACCAAGTGAAACTGACAATGAAAAACTCTATCGATCTTTCTGCTTAATTAGATGAAGTTGACTTAAATCCTACTTCACCTACATTTTGCTTGATCAAATGAAGAAAACATCTTGCTCTAATGGTTTCTAACTAAGTAAAGTTGACAAATAAAAACTCTGCCAATCTTCTTGTTTAATTGAACAAAGTTGACATAAAGACTACTTCACCTACCTTTCACATGATTGAATAATGAATCTATTTAATTGTATTGATTTTTTAATTTAGCTAAGTGAATTGTACGAAGAAAAACTCCACCAATCTTTCTGCTTAATTGTTTGAAGTTGACTTAATTCATATTTCACCTACATTTCACATCATCAAAAGAAGAAGACATGTGATTCCACTGGTTTTGCCCTAAAAAAGTGAATATTACAAATAAAAACTTAGCCAATCTTTCTGCTTAATCGGACAAAATTCACTTAAAGCCTACTTCACTTGCATTTAATATGATCAAATGAAAAAGCTATTTAATTCCACCAGTTTTTATTCTAACCAAGTGAAACTGATAAAGAAAAACCTTGTCGATCTTTCTGCTTAGTCAAACAAAGTTGACTTAAATCCTACTTCATCTATATTTATATGATCAGATGAATAAGATATTTAATTCCATTTGCTTTTATCCTAACCAAAGTGAAATTGACAAAGAAAAGCTCTGCTGATCTTTCTACTTAATTGGACATAGTTGACTCAAATCCTTCTTCACCTACCTTTTGCATGATTGGATGAAGAGGATATCTTACTCCACCAGTTCCTAACTAATAATGCAAACAAATAAAAACTCTATTGGTCTTTCTGCTTAATCGAATAAAGTTGACTTAAAGCCTATTTCACTTACACTTTAAATGATTGAATGCAACGGTTATTTAATTTTATCGATTTTTTAATTTAACCAACTAAAATTGACAAAGCAAAACTCCACCGATCTTTCTGCTTAATCAGATGAAGTTGATTTAAATCCTATTTCATCTATATTTTACATGATCAAATGAAAAAGATATTTTACTCCATTAGTTTCTAACTAAGTGAAATTGACAAATAAAAACTTTGCTAATTTTTTTGCTTAATTTAATGAAGTTCACTTAAAACCAACTTTAATTACATTTCTCATGATATAATGGAGAGAACATTTAATTCCATCTTTTTTATCCTAATTAAGTGAAATTAACAAAGAAAAACTCTGCTAATCTTCTAGATTAATCAATGAAGTTAACTCAAATCCTATTTCACCTATATTTCACATGATCAAATGAAGAAGTTATCTTACTTCATTATATCTTAACCAAGTGAAATTGACAAATAAAAACTACGCCTGTCTTTTTGCTTAATTGGATAGGGTTAATCTAATTCTTATTTCACATGCATTTCACATGATTAGATGAAAATACTATTTAATTCAATTGATTTTTATTCTAACCAAGTGAAACTGACAAAGAAAACCTCCACTGATCTTTTTGTTTAATTAGACAAAGTTGACATTTGATACCACCAGTTTTTATCCTAACCATGTGAAATTGATAAAGAAAAACTCTGCTAATCTTTCTACTTAATGGAATGAAGTAGACTCAAATCTTACTTCACCTACATTTCACATGATCGGATGAAAAAGACATCTTACTCCATTGGCTCCAACCAAGTAAAGTTGACAAATATAAACTATGTCAATCCTTACGCTTAATCAGATGATTTGACCTAAATTCTACTTCATCTATGTTTCATATGATTGAATGAAGAGGTTATTTTTATTCCATTGATTTTTTAATTTAACTAAGTGAAACTAACAAGTAAAAACTATGTCGATCCTTTTGTTTAATCGAACGAAATTGACTTAAATCCTACTTCACCTACATTTTGTATGATCGAATGAAAAGGATAATTTACTCTAACGGTTTTAAACCAAGTGAAGCTAACGAATAAAAACCCCACCAATTTTTCTACTAACCAGACAAAGTTGACATAAAGCCTACTTCACCTTTATTTCACTTGATCGAATAAGTCTATTTAATTCCACTACTTTTCTAGTTTAACCAAGAGAAACTGGCAAAGAAAAACTTTGCCAATCTTTTCGCATAATCATACAAATTAACTTAATTCATACTTCATATACATTTCACATGATCGATGAAAAAGACATATGATTCTATCAATTTTTATCCTAACTAAGTGAACCTGACACGCACAAACTCTATCATCTTATTACTTAATTGGAATAAGTTGACTTAATGACTACTTCACCCACATTTAACATGATGAATGCCAAGGCTATTTGATGCCACTAGTTTTTATTCTAACTAGGTGAAATTGACAAAGAAAAACTTTGCTGATCTTTTTGCTTTATCGGATAAAGTAGACTTAAATCCTACTTCACCTACATTTCTCATGATCGGATGGAGAAGATATTTGATTCCACCTATTTTTATCCTTACTAAGTGAAATTGACAAAGAAAAACCTTTGTTAATATTTCCACTTAGTTGGAAAAAGTTGTTGTAAATCCTGTTTTACTTACATTGTGCATGATCAGATGAAGAGGACATCTTACTCTACTAGTTCCTAAGCAAGGGAAGTTGACGAATAAAAATTACACCAATCTTTTTGCTTAATCGAATTTACCTACATTTCACATGATCAAATGAACAGGCTATTTAATTCCACTAGTTTTCTAATTTAACCAAGTGAAACTGACAAAGAAAAACTTCGTCGATCTTTCTGCTTAATCAGATAAAGTTTACTTAAATCTTACTTCACCTACATTTGTATGATTGAATGAAGACGATATCTTAATCCATTGGTTCCTAACCAACTAAAGCCGATAAATAAAATTTCATTGATCTTTTAACTTAATCGAATGAAGTTGACTTAAAGCCTACATCACCTATATGTCACATGATCGAATGAAGAGGATATTTAATTGCACCTATTTTCTAATTTAACAAAGTGAAACTGATAAAGAAAAACTCCTTGATTTGTCTGCTTAACAGATGAAGTTGACTTAAAGCTTACTTCACCTACATTTTGCATGATTAGATGATGAGGACATTTGATTGCACTGATTTTTTCTTAACTAAGTGAAATTGGCAAAGAAAAACTCCATCGACCATTTTGCTTAGTCGGATAAAGTTGACTCAAATCTTACATCACCTATATTTTGCAAGGTTGGAAGAAAAAGACATGTTACTCAACTAGTTCCTAACCAAGTAACGCTGAAAAATAAAAAAGACATTGATCTTATTAATCGGATGCAGTTGACCTAAGTTTGACTTCACTTATATTTCATTTGATAGTATGAAAAGGCTATTTAATTCCACTGATTATTATTCTAGCCAAGTGAAGCTGAGGAAGAAAAATACCATCGATCTTTCTTCTTAATTGAAAAAAGTTGACTTAAATCCTACTTCACTTATATTTTGCATGATTGGAGGAAGAGGACATTTGATTTCGCCAGTTTTATCCTAACCAACTGAAATTGACAAAGAAATACTATGCAAATTTATTTGCTAAATCGGACAAAGTTGACTAAAATCATACTTCATAAACTTATATTTTGCAAGATTAGATAAAAAGGACATTTTATTCCATCGATTCCTAACCAAGTGAAGTTGACTAATAAAAACTGCAACAATTCTTTTACTTAATCGTATAGACTTAACCTAAATTTGACTTCACCTATAATTCATATGATCAGATGAAGAGGCTATTTAATTCCACCAATTTTCTAATTTATCCAAATGAAACTGATGATGAAAAACTTCATCGATCTTTCTGTTTAATAGGACGAAGTGGACTTAAATCCTATTTCACCTATATTTTGCATGATCAAATGAAAAAGACATCTTAGTCCATCGATTCCTAACCAACTGAACCTGACAAATAAAAACTGTATTGATCTTTCTGCTTAATCAGATGAAGTTGAATTAATTCCCCCTTCACCCATATTTCATGTGATCGAATAAAAAAGGTAATTTAATTCCAATAGTTTTCTAATTTAACCAATTAAAATTGACAAAGAAAAATATTATCGATCTTTCTGTTTAATAGGATGAAGTTGACTTAAATCCTACTTCACCTATATTTCACATGATCAGATGAAGAGGAAATTTAATTCCACCATTTTTATGCTAACTAAGTGAAACTGAGAAAGAAAAACTTGACTGATCTTTTTGCTTAATTAGATGAAGTTGACGCAAATCCTATTTCACCTATATTTCATATTATCGGATGAAAAGGACATCTTACTCCACTAGCTTGTAACCAAGTAGAGCTGACAAATAAAAACTCTAACAATCTTTCTTCTTAATCGGTTAAAGTTGACTTAAAGCCTACTTCACCTACATTTTAAATGATTGAATGAAAAGGCTATTTAATTCCATCTGTTTGCTAATTTAACAAAGTGAACTGACAAAGAAAAACTTTGCCAATATTTTTGTTTAATCTAATGGAATTGACTTAAATCCTACTTCACCTATATTTCACATGATTAATAAAGAGGACATCTTACTTCACCAGCTTCCAACCAAGTGAAATTGACAAATAAAAACTCTATCGATCTTTATGGTTAATCAGACAACTTAAAGTCTGCTTCACCTACATTTCACAAGATCAAATGATGAGGCTATTTAATTTCTCTGATTTTTTAGTTTAACTAAATGAAACTAACAAAAAAAACTTTAGTAATCTTTTTGCTTAATCGAACAAAATTGATTTAATTCTTACTTCACCTTTACTTCATATGATCGGATGAAGAATTCCATTTGGTTTTATCCTACCCAAGTGAAGCTTACAAATAAAAACTTTGTTGATATTTTTTCTTAATCAATCGAAGCTTACTTAAAGCCTAGTTCATCTATATTTCACATGATTGAATGAAGAGGCTATTTAATTCCACTGATTTTCTAATTTAACTAACTGAAATTGACAAACAAAAACTTAGTCGATCTTTCTACTTAATCAAATGAAGTTGACTTAAAGCTTACTTTACTTATGTTTCACATGATCAGATGAAAATGACATCGAATTCCACTAGTTTTGTACCTAACCTAGTGAAACTAATAAAGAAAAATTTTGCTGATCTTTCTACTTAATCACATGAAGTTGGCTCAAATCCCATTTCACATATATTTCATATGATTAGATGAAGAGGACATTTAATTCGAATATCATAAAGGCTACTCTTTTTGTATGTTAGCGAAGCCTTATCAACTTGAACCTTGTTGTTGCAAATTTCTTTTTTGTTTTTTGTATAGCTTATTGTTAAAGGTTAAAAGGTGATTTGATGTTTGGCTTCAAAATCATTCTTTTTATTTTCACTTTAGGAATCTAAAGATTATTCAAGTTTTCTTGAAAAGTCACCAAAAAATTAATGTTTATCAATTCAATGACATAACTTATGCAATTGGATAAGAACACATTTGCATAGTCCTATTAAAATCATGAAAAGTATCAAAGTTCATCTAAATTTTAGGATTTATAGAACGAGATTACCTTCTCATTCCAACTAAGGAAGGACATACTTGATCAAAAGCTATGGAAATTTTAAAAAATTTTCAACTATGAATTTTTTAATATCAAGGATAATGGAGATGCCATCTTTTTTTTTAACGTTAAAGCTTTCTTATGATAGATGATCACTATTGAGATATCTTTGAATAAAATAAGGAAATAAATCTAAAGGCATAAATAGGGTGGCATTGCTAGAATTTATCTTGAACATATTAGTACAATAAGGTCGAGGAATATTAGGACCAAGTTCAGACGAATTTTCTTTTCAAGGGAATTCTTTAAAGGCAAACAGTAAAGCTGTAACATCCTTTTAATCTTTAAATACAATAGCTCTACAATTATTAAACTAATGCTAGTAAACACCAAGTCTGAAAGGGTTAATTCGAAAGGCTTGTGGTAAGCACCAATTCCTAATCTTAAAGACAAAAGTTTTCAAAGGTTTAGGGTGATTTCTAAATCAAAATCAAATTAGTATTTGGGCATTTGACTCAACCTTTTACTGATGTCATGAAATTTTTAGAGGCTTGGGGTGATTTTTGAATTACCATGAAAGAGTTCTTTTCCATTAGTGTCTACTTATAAGCACTTAATTTTGTTTGGGCCTTTTTTCCATCAAGTGGTAAAAATTCTTTGAATAAGAATATAGCAATTGCCAGGTAGGGATCAGCCTCTTTCAAGTAAAGTAAGCATTTTCAAGACCTTTTCAATTACATCTCAATGGCTGCATATGCATGTGATAGAAAAAGTGCCACTTCAAGGGTTAAAAAGAAAACATATCAAATAAAAACATGAATATTCAAGAAAAAATTAGTTTTTAAATATCTTTTACTCAAATTTTGAAACTAAAGTTTAAATATGACATGGTCATATTTTTCATTTTTAGGAATATTTTTGAATTTTTTTGTGAAATTTGGATAGTCGATTGCTATATATTTTTATCAAATACCTTGTAGCATTTAGGTCAATATTCACCCTAAAAAAAAAATTATTCGAGAAAAGCTTAAATCGACATTTATACCACGAGATGCCAAATTTTAAGCTAAGTTACAAATAAATTTTAACTCAAATTTTATTTAATTTAATTTACACCTATAAATTAAAATATTTTTGTACATAATTTATTTTTGATTTGCTAATTTAAATTACAGTGCTGCAAACTCAATACCAAACATTTTGATACATTACCAAATGAAATATTTTTGTTTTTTATTTAATTTAATTTAATTTAATTTAATTTGATTTATTTAATTTGATTTTTTTATTTTTTTGCATCCATATAGCTTTCATGCATTTTTATCTTTACCACTGAATATAGGTGGTATTATGCATGAAATCCCTTGACATTTAAATCATTAAGTGCCATTACATGGGTTAATGCATTGGCACCCAGTTAACACCTTTAAAGAATGGAAAATTAAGAAAATTAATTAAAGAAAAATGTTGACAAAAAAAAAGAGTTTTGGCTGAATGAAAAGGCATTTTCTGGGGAAGTTCTTCAAGCTTTAATTTTTCAATTGATATTATCCTATTTTCATTTTCTTTTAGAAACCTTAAGAAAATCAAGAAAAGAAAACAACAATACTTGGATCGATAATTGCTAAGGTATTTTCAACATTTTAATTCTCGCCTTGATTTTTATTTTGATTCCTTTTCTTATTGTGAGCTTTATAATAGTTTGAACTAATGGTGTAAATACCAATTTTGGAAACCAAACTTTGAACCAATGATCCAATTTTCATAATGTTCATTATCACTTTAGCTAAAATTCACATTAAATTCATTTGATTGTTGATTTTGCTATGAATATAATGTTTTATCATAAATTTGAGTTTTAAGATATGAAATTTGTAAATATGTTCACGGATGAATTGATTTTGTTATGTATATATTTTTTTAAGATGCCTTTTGGCTTGGCCAAAACATAAAGGAAATTTTTATAATTTTACCTTTATTTGTTTTAAGACTATTTTAAGTTGATTTAGTGTTAATATAACTTTTAAAAATTAAATTACTATTTTCCTAATTTTTAAACCCATTTAGAGATGCTTTAATCTTGGCCGAAATGATACAGATGCTATTTTTTAAAGTTTTAGATTTTAAAGGTCTTTTATAATTTTAAAAAGCCTAGGACTAATTTGAGAAAAAAATTTATTTCGAGAGCATGATTGCTTGGTCGAATATGTGTTCTGATTTTTGGTGCGATTTCTATGATTTTTTGATATGTTTGATGATTATTTAGGATTTCCATTATGCAGGAACTAAATTTAAAAAATGGAAAACTTTTAAGTTCATTAGGAAAAAAATTTGTTTTAGGGTATTTTAGGCTATTTTGGAATATTTTTAACATTCTTCTTATTTCTCAAAAGGGCATATAAAATATTAAAACTTTCATATTCTTTTTGTTTTTAGGGTACAAAATTCAATTTTAAAATGCTTAGGGGCTTAGTCGTAAATTCTCTATTTTAAGTCATTTTTTATATTTTTCCCATTTAGGGTGTAATGATTATTTCATGTCAATTTAGAGTCTTTCAGATTACTGAGATACTTTCATGTCGAAGGTTATCCTAAGGGATTTTAGTACTTTTTCTTATAACCAAGTCCTAGGTAGTCACTGGGATGTTTTTATGCCAAAAGTGTACTTTTAAGATAGGTTCATTTTTTTATGATAATTTTATGACTTTTAGGTTACGAGGATACTTTCATGTCAAATCTATAACCTAAGAACACTTTCATAATTTTTCTAGAACTGAGTCTAGTATAGTCACCAGGATTTTTTTATATCAAAGGTGTATATTTAGGATAGATTCACCCTCTTACGATCATTTTTGACTCTTTTAAGGTATTGAGATACTTTTATGTCGATGGTACACCTTAGGGGCATTTTGACAATTTTCCTAGAATTAAGTCTAGGATAGTCACAGGGGTGTTTTTATGCCGAAGGTGTATATTTAAGATAGGTTCATCGATTTACGATCATTTTGAAGTCCTTTAAGGTTACTAGAATACTTTTAAGTTGATTATATACCCTAAGGGTGTTTTTGTAATTTTATATTAAAACCAAGTCCTATGTGATTACTAGGATACTTTCATGTCCAAAGTACATATTAGGAAAATGTTTGTCATTTTAGACTATTTTTGAGCCTGAGTACACTTTGTTAATATTTTAATAAAATCAAAGTTTTTTTAAATTAAGGTAGTGTCTCCAAGTTAAAATAATACGTGAAATTTCTCCCAGGATATGTGATTATGGGTTATTTTAATAACGAGATATTCTTTTAAAAAATGTTAGGATTTTTTTTGTTTTTCATAAAATTAAACATTTTTGAATTCCACTGGTTTTCCAATGGGGTATAAAAGATATCTTGATTTTTTTAAAGCCTTTCGTATTCCATCAACTCTCTAGCAGGGTATGAAAAAAAATGATAAAACCTTTGTGTTCTTCTGGTTCTCGGGAAGGGTAAAGATCTTTGATTTTCAAAAACATTAAAACTTAATTTTCTTATATTGAATAATAACTTTATTTTATGAAAAATTTAACATGTTGGAATTATAATTAAATATTAAATATTGAAATTGAATAAAAATCAAACTTATGTTAACACATGATTAGTAAGGTATCAATTGCTGGGCATCACTGGAAAGTCAATCCTTATACATGATTGTAACCAACTCCTTAACCCTTTCATATAATCTCTAGTATGAGCGTAGACTTCGAAATTTGTTTTTATGGGTTTTGTAACCCTTGAAATGCATACTCTGATATGCAACCAATCTCACTTAGCCAAAATAAGATTGGTGGTGACTCTGAAATAAATGGTAGGTTCATATGACTATTTGGGGTTAAAACGATGAGTGATTCATCTCAATAACTTAGTCTCTAAATATAAAAAAGAATGATAAGAACAATAATAATGATATGGCCCATAAAATAAAAGAAAAATAATGATATATAGATATATATATATATATGGGAATAAGGGGTACATCCACCATTTTAAGTCGGCCTAGTCAGGATTCATATCTAAGCCATGTTGTGATAGCTTAGCGACTCCACTAGGGACAGGTTAGAGAGTCAGGCTAAAATTAATAGTGTGCTAAGTAAATTTTAATTAATTCGGTTTCAATTAGTGCTTAACTATAATTCCCTATATTTTTAAAACAAAATTAATATATTTTTTATTTATATGGAAATTCTTGTTGCTCATATTTCGCATTAACCTTTTTGTTTCATTTACGATGTTATTTTTATAGGGCATTTAGGATAGGATTTTTATTATTTTTGAAAGTGTCAAGTCATAAAAGATTTATTTATTTCCACTCATACACTATGCACATGCATGCATTAGATTTTCCTCTAGGCATGTGGAAGAGGCCTACGTAAGCTAATATTTTAGGAGAACGCAAGGTAGCTTTGACTTTTGAGGTGTTAGCCTCTGTCTAGGCTAGTGAAAAGCTTACTAGGTATAAATTCCTATGTCTGCCTGAGGTGTTAGCCTTGTTATAGGCATGAAAGATACTCCTAATCAAATTGAATCCTTTTTAATATAAACTCCCAATGGGTAATAATTAGGTACCTCGATACTTATTTATGGACTCAGGGAGCAATTTGAGAACCTATTTAGATGTCTAATCCAAATTTCATGTAATGAACCACAAAGGGTTCACCTGGTTAGAGGCATACTAGGTTCACATAGGGGAATGGCTTTAATCTTTTACTCTTATACCTTGATTTTCTTGATATTAATAACTATATGTTGTGTTACTATGATACCTTTTACTTTTATTTATATCTCGTATTAATTTCTTTTTATCATGAAGGATTTTTCTTAATTTTTAGCATGATATCCATATCCTATGCAAACTGGTAAATTCATTCATGCATCTCTTTTTACATTTGCAAAGTTCACATTTTATATGCTCATGTATTCATAATTTCTACAATATACTAAAACTGGTCCATTTATTATATGCTAAGGATTAAAACGTGGATAACAATTTAGAGGCAAGAATCAATACAATAGAGTCTATCCAAGAGGAGTTTGATTATGAAGTTCAGGGAATGAAAACCTGCTCAACAGATTGAAAAAAGTGGTTAGGGTTTTACACAGGAAAAAATGAACTTTGACCAGAAACATCCTCATCGTCGATGATAGAAACATGAATAAAGGCTTTAGAGGAAACAATCACAGGAATAGGGCATGGAATCTGAGAGATAAAAGAACGATTGTTTAAGTTGACGAAAATCATTAGAAATCTTCTAGGTAATCCCCAAGAGCCCCTAATTTCTTCAACTTAACCCTAGGCACTTTAAGACATAAAGCTCAATCAGGCTTACCACTAGACAAATAGTCTAATCCCTGGTTCATTTACATGATTGAAATAAAGTCACCCAATTCTACACCTATACAAATTCTTTCACCCCCTAACCCTATTGGTTTTTCTAGCGCTACCTCATCATCTTTTGGAACTCATACTAAGAAAAGACCACAATCGAACTATCAATTTGATTCAATTCCACTCACTTATGTAGCACTGTTCTCTCTTTTGTTCCAATCACCTTGTACTTCTTGCGCATATTCCTCCCCATGAACTTCTTTATCCTAAATGGTATGACATTAATACACAATAAGATTATATGGGCATTCCATAAAAAAATGCCATGCCTTCAAGAAAAATGTTCAAAACCTATTCATGTTGGCATAATCTGATTGAACTAAAGTTGAATGTTGTTACCGAACCCCTTTCGCTTTATCCAAAGCATTAGGATACTGAGAAGCAATGAAGTAATAGTAAAGATAATCTTTTGGCTACCTAAAGGGTTTTTATAAATATAAGGTTCAGAAAGAATGATTAGTATTTGCTAGATTTCCCAGAAGCATAACTAGAAAAATGAAATGTTGGCAAGAGCAACCCTTTTGCTATTTTTCTTTTTGAATCTTGTAAATGTGGTTTAGGCCAATGATGAATGAATAAATAAAAGTTTTGGTTGATAAAACCATGATGTTAAATCCTGACCCAAAATTTTTAGATTCTTTCCTTTACAATAATTTCCATGTGAGATAAAATGAATTACTAAATGAAAGATATTACACAACAAGAAGAAATGCAAGCAAAAACTGCAAGTTCGATAGAAACACTCGAGACGAGCAATTCCATTTGCGACCAAAAAGTACTATTCATACTTCTGTAGGTAATTTGGGGAAGCACAAGCTAAAAGACAATCCATTGGCATTTAAGATACGCAACTAGCAAGCCTTCAAAATATGCAATCAGCAAGCACTAGCCATTTAAATTGATATTGACACCCCTCATAACAAGTAGATACAAGAACCATTGTGCGGAATGAATTAATGATTCTTTGACTTTGACAAGGAAGAAAGAACTATATAAGGGCAAAGACTTGATCAAAGAAATAGCTTTGTATCATAGTAGCACTTTTAATAGGGATCTAGAAAAGTTTGAACTAGAAGGCAACTACCTTATGGTACTCAATATACGAAAACTCCCATAATACATATTTATGCTGACCCTGAAGCTTACCAATAGGCAACAGGTGGCATATGTGGGACGTGAAAGTGATCCTATTAATAAATGCTAATAAGTGAGAGCTGATGGAAGCTAAGACCATAGAAAAGTTGAGCAAGGAAATCCATTTGGATTGCATCTTCAACCCTAGTCTTTTATCACTCAATGATCTTAATAGATTCATCCTCACATCTAGTGACCCTTTTTACATGAGTTTGCTCGATTGAAAGTTTTTTAAAAGTAAAAAGACCTAGCAAGCAATTTAGGCAATTTTTATGAAAAGAAAAAAAAAGAAGATAAAGGTGTAACATGCCTCACCAATTTTCTACACTGAGCTTTTTCCTGCTCATTTAGAATCAAATAATCTCCACAATTCCAACAAATCTTGGAGACTTCCCTACTAAAGTAGTACAATCTCAGTGCTAGCAAGCAATATTTTTTATCAAAGGATTTCATTAACCAATACATGTTGCTCAATGTGAGGATAGTTGGAGCATTCAGCATGGTTGACTAGGGAATCACAAGTTGCTACAAATTTTAACTTGAATTGCTTGGATGATTCCTTACAATGCGATAAGCTTTTGGATTCATCCTCCATGTTAAAAAAATTAGTAAAGAATTAATTCTTACATAGTGGTCATGTTTACGGCATGATTAAGATGACAGGAAATAATGATGCATTTTGTTAAATTCTTATTAGTGGTCATGTTTACGGCATAATTAATATACCTCCTGTTGTTCCACTAGTTGATCTATAATTCAACTTTCAAGCTGTGTGATGTTGTTGTCCACCCATTGCTGCCAAATTATTTATATAATTAGTTATGACACAGAGGTGAAAACTACTCCGATGGCTAACTATTTCAAGGCCACATTATCATGATTGATTTATTAGTTGCTTCTATGGAACCAACATTTGGTCTTTTACAATAGCATTAGGCCTAGTTTATTGCTTAGGTTCATGTCAAAACACATCCCTAATAAAAGAGAAAGGCAAACCCATTTCAAAAAACCTTTAAAAGGAAAAGCAAAATAAAGGCCTTAAAAATGCCTATTCGGCAAAATTTGATGATGTGGTGAATGCCTGGGAAGGATGTTTGTCTAAGGGTCATCAATTTTATGGTACTATGCTAATCAGGAGCAATTTCTATCTTAACTTTAAAAATCTGTACATTTCTTTTAAAAAAAATATTAAATTTTTGAAATAATTTTGGATTATGAATATTGTGCACTCTATCATAGAACATGAACTTTGTTAATAATGGTTTCTAATCTATAGGACAATGAGCATATTTTCAGAAATTTTTCTTTGATAATTTATCACTATTGGATCAGACTCTTTAAAAAAAACCTTTACCTTCATTTATATAATTATTTGGGATTTTCAATCATAGACTTTTCACACCTAAATGTTTTTTTTTTGGATTCCTTGAAGGTTGAGCAAATAGGTTATGCTCTTAAAAGGTTTAAGTATTGATAGTTTGATATATGTTAACATAATGACAATAATTATAAGATTTTTCTTGTTTGGATGACATTTTGCTACAATTTTCATGATGTCTTTGCAAATCTTTGATTCAAGAAGAATGAGAGTAAAAATTAGCTAACAGTTTCCTTTTTCTTTAAGATAAAACCTTTTAACCCAAGGCTTGATAGAGATGTAAGTTTTCCTATACCCATCTAATTTCCTTTTAAAGGTTCAACTAGAACCAAAATTCGCTAGTGGCTACAAAACTGATAATGTTTGGAGGCATAAACTAAGTCATATATAAAAAAATTGAAAAATTGAGTGCAATATCATGTTACTAAGGTTCCCAAAATGATTTCAAAAGGGAAACAACCCTTTTTCTTAGAGAAATGCTTGCTAGTTCAAATAACTTTGTTTGAGATGAAAAATGGCCATCTTTCTCTATCCTTTTGCAAATATGAAAAAAAATTATTCCTTTTGCAGTCCCTTTTGGGCCTAATAAATTTATTTTTCCAATCAAGGATCACTTTCTACACAGAGTGCAAGTGAATGAAAGCTTCAAGATCAAAAGGGACAATTTTGTATCTAAATTTATAAGAAGAATAGGTCAAATCATGGAGCAAATATTAAAGACTAATCAAAGTTCAAATTTCAAGTTCAATTATTCAAAGTAAAGAATGAAGAAAATGTCAAATTCTTTTAGAATGAAGAATGAAAAAGAGCATGATAAAGAAAAAAAATAAAGAAAAGCAAAGAAAAATGAAAAGCAAAAAGAAATAAAGAAATAAAGATGTGTTTTGGCTTGAAAGACTTGTTAGATTAAATTCCTTCTGAAAGGAGATGATCTTTGATTCCATTACCCTTAAGATACTTGGTTTGGGCCTATTTATCCTTTTCTTTCTAAGCCAAGAACCATGGCCTATTTTATATACCTATAAAGTCTATTTTGATCAAACCTAGCTATTTGAGCCATCGAGCCATTGCTAGGAAGTTCCTTTTAAATTAATCTTTTTAATGACTTTTAAGTCCTCAAGAGTATGATAGGGCAAGCTTAAAAGCTATGGAATTACTCTTCAATTGGTAGATATAGCAAGCAATAGGAAAGAATCTTTCATGTTAATTTGAAAATCACCCTAAATCTCTAGAAATTTAATGACTTTAGCAAAAGTTGAGTCAAATGCCAAAAAATTGATTTCATTCAAGACGATTTTCCAAAACTTTCATATCTAACCGTAAAAATTGAAGTTTACAAAAGGCTTTTCAAATTAACCCCTCGAGACTTAGTGTTTACTAACGTTAGTTTTAGCACCTGTCAAACTATTGTATTTGAAGATTCAAATGATGTTATAACTTGAGTGTTTGCCTTCTAAGGAATTTCCATGAAAAGAACATTCACCTAAACTTGGTTTTAATGAACTTTGACTTTCTTGTATCAATTTTCTCAAGAAATGTTTTAGCAATGCCACACCATTTGTGCCTCTAAATTCATTTCTTTATTCCATTGAAAGAAGTTCCAAATAGTGATCATCAATATAAGAAATCCTTAACAGATGTATAGACACCCTATTTTATCCAAGCTAATTTTTGGCATCTCAGGGCATAATTGAAAGATAATAGAATAAAAAATAAAAAAGGATGATTGCCGAGTGTTGTGTCTCCAGACATTATTAGGCAACATGACACTAGGTGAAAATTTTTTTTAGCATGGTCTAAAATGCCTAGGGTCGTATTAAAGAAAAATGTAAAAATAAGGCTTCAAATGTCACTATTTAAGGTGTCTCCAAAGTCATTCATATAAGCACGGGTCAATTTCCCATTGTTTGTAACTAATGTAAGGTATTTAAAGGGCCTAAGGTATGTGCAAGTCACATTAGTGCATAGGTATTGATAGAAACATTCACATTGCTGAAAGTTCAAATTTTCACATGTAGTATCGATACAAGATGGTTTGGTATTGATACCTAAGACATGGTCTTGATAATTAATGTGTTTGTATTAAACAGACCTTGGCAGTAGCTAAAGTTGTGATTTTTGAAAAAATGTATTGATAAACAAGTAGGAGTATCGATACAAATCCATGAAGTATCGATATGCGTCTTTAACACTTAAGATTAGAAAAAAATTTTTGCTTTTGGTATCAATATATACTTTATTGTATCAATGCTCGTGGGTAAAAGTTACCTTGTGTATGAATACAAAATGTTTTGTATCGAACATCAAGGTATTTTTGCCCAATTTGAGCCATTTTTTGGCCTTTGAAAATCCAATTCAGACACGTTTCCTGCAACAAAAATCATCATAATTCATACCAAGCCTTAGTTATTAGCTTCTGATTGAACTTAAACAAAATTTTAAAGCTTAAATAGCTAATGACAAGGGACATTTTCATTAAATATATGGGCCATCAAATGGCATGCTTGGCTTTTCTCCAGTTGCATACTGCTATAGCTTTTGTGCACCACTATTCTAAATCGCAGAACAATGGAAATAAGAGTAACTGAGCATAGTACCTTGAGTTATATCCTACTACATGAAGGAAATTACTTTACTTTTGGCTTAAAAGTATTGGTTGAAATTAATCCATATAAAAAGGCCAATCTTGGCTTAATAGAAAAAAAGGAAGGAAGCAACTTACAGAGATCTCTATCTTGTTCTTAATTATCTCCCAACAACTTCCAACAATCTCTGTACCCAAAACATTCCCAAAAACAATGTTTCATTGCCCTCCATCTGTAACCAAAATCTTCATTCGCTTAGCTCCTCCAAACCCCTATAGAAAACCTGTAAAAACTCAATTTTTCACATACATTGACCCTTAAATTCCCTCTCTATCAACATTATGACCGAAAAAGCTTCTTCTTTTCATCTTTTTCTTGCTAAATAATAGCAAAGAGAGGGAAAAAATTAGGTTTCAAGTCATTCCCCCAAATAAAAAAAATTCAAGGCTTTTTTGTATGTTTTCTCTACCTTGCTCCATGTATTTTTTATTTTATCATTTAGATCATTTTAGTAAGCCATTCATGGTGCCATGACCATTCTAGGGTTTTCATGCCTTATTGTGACCTTAGTTGTGGTAGTTTTAGGGCCTTGATGATCTTTTTCATGCTTTAATGGTGCTTAAGTGAGCAAACACTCTTTTCATCATTTTTTTCCATCAAAACATCCCTTATCATGCATTGTTGACATGGTACATCCACCATTAAATGTTTAACACATTCTTGAATCTTTATCCTAACATGTTTTCGGACATGTTCATGTATTTCTTACCTTTTAATGAGTTTCATGGCATAAAAATGTTGTCTTGAAAATTCTAGCATGCTTTTTTTTGCTCAAATATGTCTATACCATCTCCCATAACATGATCTTTGGTGTCATCTCTACATATCTTATTTGTCACCTTCATTGCATTTTTGTCATCTTTCCCATGGCAAAATATCATCTCCTGCTTGTTTAAAAGTGTTGTTCATGTCCCTTATTATGTATTATGCAATATGTTCATAACATTTTTGTCAAAAATGTTTTCCTATTTGAAAAAAAAATCTTATTTTTTAAACTAATCCCTAAGTTAAGTTTATGCTACCTCCAATAAATAGGGACTAACATGGATTTAATGTTTTCACAAAAGTGGTTTTCCAATCTTAAACATTTCAGATTTGGATTCATGGTGAAATGAGCTCAATAATACTGTTGTTAAAACAAAAATGATCATTTTAATTGACAAAAAATATTAAGCGGGTTGTTTCATCATCCCAAAATACTTCAGGATTATGGAATGAACTCGCAATGCCAATGTCACTCTATTCTCTATGTCACAGATGTTCGAATGTCCATGGCTTGAGTTTGATGGTTTTTCAAATGTTTACTATCCGGACCCCTAGAATCAGTGCATTATATTTGTTTGGGCTATTTTGGCCTAACAAATGATTTTCTTGTGTTATTTTAATATTTTCTTAGAAAGCTTGTAAAATTTCCTTTACGAAATGGTATGGTTTACAATTTAATGATTTTGAATGATTCCGAAACAATTTTTCAAAGTCCTTCATACCTTTTTCCATTATGCATGCAGCTAGTGTCAAAACAAGCTTAAACTTCAACAATTAAATCACCTTAGAAAGTAATTTCTTAGGTTTTTTTTAGATTTTTTATGTTAATCCTCATCAAGTTAGCTTTCTAATGGTATCCAGCTTTCCCTCAAACATTTTAGAAGAACCTGGAATAAATATGAAAAGAGAGATAGCACGATGTTGTTCGTATCTTTAAAATCAGAATTAATATGGTCTTTCAAATCACCATCATTAAGACGTTGGAACTTCCTGAAATACATCTAATTGGCTCCCCCATAACATAAGATTTATAGGCTCGGTCAAGGCTTAAGATAAAAGATATATTTTATTCAAATCTTCCATTTCCCATTTTCAAATACCTTTTTACCAAAATATCCTTTTCTTTTAAAACATAAAAAATTTTGCCTTTGGGGATACTCTGACACCACCACTCTGAGAGGATATCTAACCTCATTTTCTATTAAAAACTTAAATTTTCTCTATCGGATTTATTCAAGATGCCTAATTGCTTTCTTAAATCATCAAAATTTTCATTCTTAAGGATATTCCAAATGTACGACTCCGAAGGGATACCCAACCTCATTTTTCACTAAAAAACTTGAACTTCTTTTGTTCCTTAAATTACTATTGAATCCAGACATGTCTCAAAATTGCCATTCTAGGTTATTCTTCAATAATCAAAGACAATTACAAGATACTTTCTAATCATCCCTCTATTTTATGTTCTTTTTTATGCAATTTTTTTGTAATATTTTTATTTATTTGTCCTACTAACACATTTCCCTTTTGTAGTGACCATTGTGCCTTCATACTTAAAAATTGTTTTAAAAAATCTACAAGGCAATGTTTCGTGTTGGGATCTATCTAGTGCCTTACAAGGAATATTTGAATTTTCAAAATTTAATTTAAAAATTATTTTTGCTAAAAATCCTTATGTTCTTTTACCTTTGCGACACATAGGTGATAAAAATTTTCTTTCAAAACCTAGATCTACATTTTCCACAAAACGTCATGCGTCAAAGGGGATTATATCTAAATAATGACTAAATGGAACCGATTAAACTAAAATTGAAATGAAATATAGTTAGTGATTATCGATTTCGAGCATCGTAAAGATGCTAAATGTTCTTCACACGTAACCAACTCTTGAGCCCAACCAATAAATCTCTCGACCTTTTAGACCTTGAAATCAATGTTTCGAATTTCATAGTTTGGGATATTGTTTTCCAGTAGGCATACGATCATGCCTAGCTTGAAATGGTCATGGTGAATCCAAATTTATGGTTACTTTACTGTACTTTTCTAAGACTAGTTCGATAAGTAATTCATCTGATAGTCTTTCTTTTTTTCATATTATCATGCCTAATTAAAATCCTGACCAAGAGATAACTTAAAGGCTCTGATCAAACACCATATATCTTTTAAGTTAAGCGCACTTTCTTCAGATTATCCAACAAAAATAGAAAAGGGTACGTGGCAATAGTTTAGCAACTCCACTAGGACATTTCGAGAGTTAAGCCTACAACTAGCTATATCTCCTTTGATTCTTGGCTTATTTATGTTCCATCATTTTTTGATTGTAGTCCGATTTCACCTTTATCTACTAACTTTTTATTTTTCATGGTTTTTTTCTTTATGATTGCCAAAGACTATTTCATTCTCAAATAAATATCAACTCAAAGAAGTATTGTAATATAAGAGTAAAACAAAAGGTTTGATTATTTCCGGACAAATATTGTGCACTTGTAGATGCATTAGATTCCCACCAAACACCATTATGTGGTTACAATCCTAATTAGTAGGAGGAAGTAAACCATCCGCCTTTGTAAGTATCCCTCCGTATAGGCATGGGAAGACTTTCTAGGGGGTAAATTACCTATGTCTCTTATGAGAGGGAAATACATCCACTAGATCGAACCCAATCAGCCAAACCCATGATAAGCCTAGGATTGGAGATTGTCCTTACTAAATGGAAAAGTGATTCGGATACCAATTTAGGCATCCAATGGAAGAGTCAAATAAAAACAAGGGAACAATGAATACATCTCATGGGCTTGTTTGAAAGAAGTAATGGCCAGTATAGTTGACATCTAAAAGATCCAAGATATCTATGATTTAGCAATATATGGTCTGGTTATATTCCAAAAGACATTAGGTTATGCTAAAGCTATGGTAGCAGATGTCTTTTCTTGTTTATGCTGCAACATCAATCCTATACTGGCCATATTGCTGAAACTATTCGAGCTCTTAATTTTTGTAAACAAATTACAGGCCACTTCATCGGATATGCACCACTCTACATTTGGCTTGTCAGTCACTTTGGCCTCGAAGAAAGAAGACATCATGTTACTTCTTGCCCAACTTCAGCCATATCTTTGAGGTACTTGAGAAGGAATGGCCTCAACATAAATCTAAAGAGCAATGGGTCTAAAAATTTTGGAACCTTAAGGAAGAGGAGGTGACATGGAAGGCCTTTTGGTTTTCCTTACAAGCAGTCATATATAGGTGCAAAAATTATAGTTGCATGCTGCTCATAGGATTATGGGGAAGTAATAGCTATGCACCCCTTTTATTCCTTCAACAATTACAGTGCCATCAATTCATCTGCTTCGTCTAAGACCTAGAATTGTGGGATTTTGACTATGGTGAGCCCGTTTACAAGTCAAAAGTCCAGTAAGCCTTTCATGCATAGAAATAAACCCGTTACATGGAGAGTATTGGAAAATGAGCATTATGACCCCATGATATGATAAATGAAGGATCCGTCGCATTAATGATGCCATGCCTCTATTTGGTATTAGAACATCATAAATACCAGTTGATGAATTTCCTTTTGAGATTGAATTGCTCAAGCAAGAGTACGGACAAGAAAAAATGACCTTTGCCAAGGAGATTACTCAATTAAAGGAGGAAAATAGTCGATTGAAATGGACCTCAACCTCTAGGATGGTGAGGTGAACAGTGCTATCAAGGAGAAAAACTACATCAAAGAGGATCTTGAGAGTTTGAAGAAAGACTATATGGCCCTTAACAAAGCAAGCAAGTCCTGAAGACTTGGAAAGTTATCGGTCGAGTGGAGGATAAAAATTACTACTCTCAAGAAAAAGCTACATCAATGGAGAAAGGTCAATAGGGAAAAGCTTGTTAGAACCTGTGCTCCTACATCAACTTATCGAAGAAAGAATAAATCGTTAGAAGCTCGAGTCTAGGATTTGAGAGTAAACTAAGCCAAAAATAGAGCTCTAACACTTAGAATTCAAGATTTAGCATATTCTCTTCAAGCTCGCCAAGACAAAGTCGATGCACTGGGAGGGCCTATGAACAGTGGGAGCAAAAATGGCTTTAAGTGGTTGATCACGCATGCCAAAGCTATCATGACCATTATCGCCATCTCACAGAGCAGATTCATGCAGCTCAGTTAGAGGCCAAGAACATGATGGATGTAGCCTGATCCTTGACATGTGATATTTTGCCCACTAAAGCCCATGAGCAAGACTTGTTGTATTTCTTGGACCATGTAATCAGGCAATTAAACCATGTCAGGTGATTTTGAATGTTATCATATATAATTGGGACATTGTGTAGCTTTAATGAAAGGTGCTATTGGTGGAGCTGCCCTTTAATCCAATTATCCTTTTTACATTTGCATGACTAACCTAATTCTTTTATTGTTTTATTTATTCATTTATTTTCATGATTGCATATTCACTCTCATTACATCAAACATATGCATGAACATATCATAAAGGCCTAATCTAAGAATAATTTAAAATAAAGGTGCTCTAAAACAGAGAACCTATAGTTCCCTACTGGTATAACACTCACAATCATCGAAAAGTTATGAAAAACAATCACCAAGCCTGCATTAAAAGACTTAAACTCATGTATAAAGAGTCTTAAGAGCAATCACTCTGCAAGAATGATGAACTCCAAGCCTAGATTGTCGAACTAACCAAGTTGCTATTTGGTGCGTTAAAGGAAAAAGGATAGACAAGCATAATTGAGGTAGAAAAAGAACCAGCTAATCCCAAAAGTAATCTGAATGGTGGTACTGAAGCCACCAATGCCTCAGATAGGGCATTGCATCCTCTCACATCAAACATCCCACAACCCTGCCATCCATTTACATCAATCTTGCAACATCATCCTATTTGATTCAAGGATTTCAAGGCATAGGTCCTTCACCAGCAAAGCCTATAGTCTCAAACCTCGATAAACAAATGGAGCATGAGAAAGCAAAAAAGCCCTTAGAAAATGATAAGGACTTAGAAAAGTATTAATCATTAGACAAGCACCTTCGAGCTATTGAAAGATGTAACAAATTTAGAATCGTAGATGTAAAATCATTAGGGTTGGTTTTAAGTCTCGTTATCTCACCCAAGTTTAAAGTGCTTGATTTTGAAAAATACAATAGGACTACTGACCCTACTACACATCTTCATATATACTATCATAAAATGGTTGGGTATGAAGAGAATAAGAAGCTACTAATCCATTACTTCTAAGATAGCCTAACCAGGGTAGTTCTCTGATGGTACATAGGACTTGATCCTGTAAAAATTCAACATGGGCAGATTTAGCATGCATATTCCTTGAATAATATAAGCATGTGTCTGATTGGGTGTCTGATCACCTCTCTCTCATGAACACAGAGAAGAAATCTTTTGAAAGCTTTAGACAGTATGCTTAGAGATGGAGAGAGAAGCGAGCTCAAGTTTATCCATTTTTGACTAAAAAAGAAATGACAATCATGTTAATTGGCACCCTATGAGCTCTTTACTACGAAAAGCTAGTAAGAAGTGCCATAAAAAAATTTGTTGATATGGTTATATCAAGTGAAATGATTGAGAATGCCATCAAAAGTGGCAGGATATCCATTCAAGAAACATTTGGATCAGTCAAGAAGATAGTAAGTAAAAGTAAAAAGAAGAAGGTAAATGTTGTCAGCGAAAATTATGCCAGGTTTAATCAAAGTCTCCATCCAGCAAAGCTTGTGTACCTCTCGAGCATGTTGAATACAGGTCTTACCCATATTCATTAGCACAACAACTAGTTCATGCTACCAGGTTTGCCCCATCAATGAGCTTTCCATCAAATCCCGTTCAAAATATGGCCTAGAGTACCCAACCCCATAATATGAATAATGTAAGAGCTCTGAACAATCAACATGCACCCTGAGAAAGGAACTTTGAACCATTCCTATAAAGAGATTTACTCTCGCTTATTGGCAGTTAACTAGTGGCCTAATTATTCATAAACCCAAGATCACCACCGTACCCTAATGGTATAATAAGAACACTTATTATGAATATCACACTAGAGTGCAAGGCCATTCCATTAAGAACCATAATTCGTTTAAAAGAAAGCTGCAAGGTCTACTAGAAAAAAGAGTGATAAAGATTGAGCAAGGTCCTGGACTCAATGTTGGGGCTAATCCACTCCCTAATCATGTAGAACTAAAAGTGAATGCGATATCGATAGGAAAGGTTGTTGGGTCAAAAGAAGCATTGGAGAAGTCAAAACCTCAATGAGCAAAGTTTGGCAAACTTTTCTGAAAGCTAGAATAGTAACAAATGATAAAAATACCGTTTGAACATCCTACTGCCATTGCAGCCAAGAACACGATTTGCATCATTGTCCATTATTCTTGGAAATAGTCCAAGGGATGATGCATCAGCTCGAGATCGAGTTCTATGAAGAGTGGGATGGACACAATAGATTAATGCCACTGATGAGGAAAGACCTAACGATGATTGAATCTCAAGTTGTTTGTCTTTTTTTAGCATGAAAAAGAGAGCTAATAAAAGTTTTAGGCAGTATGCTGCAAGATGGATGGAGAAGGCTACTTAGATTCATCCCTTATTGATAGAAAAAGAGATGATTATTAGATTCATGGGCACATTACAGGCTCCTTACTATAAAAAGGTAGTGAAAAGCTTCCTAAAGAGCTTCGCAACTGTAGTCATACTATGTGGGATGATCGACAAGGCCATAAAAAATAAATTGGGTATAAAAATCTATAGAGACAAAAAGAAAAGAAAAATGAAAGCTAGTTAGCAACCAAAATCTCACACTAGAGTTAGGTTATCTTAAACTCGTGCTAAGCTAGACCTAAAAAAAATGGTCATTGAAGAAAATTGTGAGATTGTAGAAAACATCAAAGAAGTTAGAACACCAATGGATTTGGTTTGGCGAATCCTAGTGCAAACTAAGTTACTTAACGTAGTCGAGAAGACAAAGGAAAGAATTGATGATTTTTGTGATTTCCATAGTATTTACAGCCATACTCTTCAAACATGCAAAAAGTTTTGCACTATAGTTCAAAGGATGATAAATGAGGGCAGCATCAAATTCTATGATTAAAAGTAGACCTCGCATACCAAGTCTGTAAATGCAATACCGTCTATCAACACTATAGAAAAAAAGAAGGCAACCCTCTTTACGAGATTGAAAGGCCATTGATCTTGTACGAAAATCGATCAAGAGTCAAAGTCACCCCTGTTCAACTTGCATCAAAGATGATCATTCAATTTCCATCTGCTTTCCCTTATAATGACAACAAAACAGTTCCTTAGAATTATGCAAGCAAAACCTTGATCACTAGTGAATCTAGTTAGCAAGCTACAAACGTTGACTTTTCAAGGGTAAGCCACTTGACTCAGAGTGGCATGTGTTACACCCTAATAGCATCAAAAAGTGGCATTTAGCAAGAAAATGCTAATCTCTTTCCTTAAGCATAAAAGTCTACAACCAAAAACTCAGATTCAATAGCTATCAAAGATCCAATGAGGAAGAAAGAAGCTATAGAATTCCTCAAGTTCATCAAACATAGTGAATACAGCAGCACTAATCAGTTGAACAAGTAACCCGCCAAGATATCTGTGTTGTCACTACTATTGAATTTGGAAGCTTACAGAAATGCCTTCCTCAAGGTTTTGATAAGGCCTATGTCCCTCCCGACATCTCTATAGGTCAGTAGGATCACTTAGTGAATAACATCATTGCCAATAATTATATATCTTTCAGCGATAATGAAATCCCATATAGAGGAAGTTGAAACTACAAAGCCCTCTATATCACCATTTATTGTAAAGGTGCCATATTGCCCTAGGTGCTCATTGATAACACGTCGGCTTTAAATGTAATGCCTATGTCATGCTTAAACAGGCTCCTCATTAACATATTTCATATCCAGAATAGTCATGCGATCGTATGAGCTTTTGACGAAACTTGCCAGAATGTTGTAGAGAACATCAGCATTCCACTCTAAATCAGCTCATGTACTTATGAAGTTGACTTCCATGTGATGGACATTGCTCTGTCGTATAACTGCCTATTGGGAAAGCCTTGGATTCACTTTGCTAGGGTAGAAACATTATCTTTGCACCAAAAATTAAAATTCATTATCGAGAATAAAGTTGTCAATATCAGAGGAGAAGAAGATATCATTGCTATTAGCTCAACTGATCCCCATATGTTGAACCCAATGAAGATATCTGAAAATACTCTTTCTAATCCTTTAAGTTCATCAATGCAACTTATGTCAAGGAAGGGCCACCAATCATTTAGCCTCGCCTATCAGAGAGTACTAATATGCGTTTGAAGTTGACTGTCAGCAAAGGTGCCTAGGCTGGAAATGGATTTGAAAAAATCTTTAAGGGATTGCTGAA
Source organism: Adansonia madagascariensis (assembly GCA_038381835.1). NCBI lineage: Eukaryota > Viridiplantae > Streptophyta > Magnoliopsida > Malvales > Malvaceae > Adansonia > Adansonia madagascariensis. The sequence continues at coordinate 27,380 of JBBYHL010434908.1, forward strand.
GCATTAAAAGTTGCCAACCAAATCGATAAAAAAGGGCTAGATTCAAGCCCAATGCACAACAGAAAAGAAAACAAGGTTAGAAAAAGCGTGAGAAGAGGATGGTCCATTTGTCAAGATGAAACATGAAGGATGAGCCAATGATATCCCCATCACTTCAAGAAAGTTTTCGCCTAGAGGGACATGTAAATACTGGACAAGGTGTTTAGGGATTTCTCTATCAATGCAATTAATGATCTAGAAACATCGATGATAAGCCCAGAGACTGGTCTATGCCTTCCAAGATTTGTTCTGAGTGTTTGGACTAAACCTGAGATTCATGTACTGTTCAAGTTTATTTTAAAGTAATGCTACAAACTACACCTACATGCTTTCACCCGAGGGCATTGTAGGATCCTTTGTATAGGCATTTTTTATTAAGTGTTATCAATGAAAATGACTAAGCATTTTCATTTAATCCTTTGTGTTCATAGCTCTTACCAACTCTCAAACCTTTCTTTACATATTTTTCACTTATATTATTTTTTCCATATTTTCAAGTACCTCGATGAAGATGACATGAATGTTCATACTAAGACTTCGAAAATTAATTTTGAATAACTAATTTATGTTGGTGAGCTCAAGTCTGAAGAGAATTTTATACCTATGAACCTACTAAGATTAATTGAGTAGGAAGAAAAATAGATATTACCTCATGAGGAATCCACCAAAACCATAAACCTTGGAATAAAAGAAGACACAAAAGAAGCTAAAATCAAAACCTCCATAAAAATATCAACTTGGGCCAAACTAATAAGTATCCTTCAAGAGTATAATGACATGTTTGCCTGGTCATACCAAGACATGCCTGGATTAGACACCAGTATTATGGTCCATAAACTTCCCCTCAAACCTGAGTGTAAGCCTATACAACAAAAGCTTAAAAAAATAAAGCCTAAAATGCTTCTAAAGATCAAAGAAGAAGTTAAAAAACAATTTGAAATAGGATTTCTTGAAGTAGCCAAATATCCTAAATATGTAGCTAATATAGTCCCAGTTCTAAAAAAGAATGGTAAAGTGCTAATGTGTGTGGACTATGGGTATTTGAAAGGAGCTAATCCTAAGGAAAATTTTTTCTCTACCTCACATTGATACCCTAGTAGACAATAGTGCCAAAAATGCATTATTTTCTTTCATGGATGTGTTTTTGGGCTATAACCAAATCAACATGGTAGCTGAAGACATGGAAAAGACCTCCTTTATAACCATGTGGGGCACTTTCTGCTACAAAGTGATGCCCTTTAGGCTCAAAAACATTGGCACAACTTATCAAAAGGTGATGGTAACATTGTTCCATGACCATATGCATAAAACCATCAAGGGTTATATGGATAACAAGATCACCAAATCACTAAAAGAGAGTGACCATATTGCCAACCTGCGAAAACTCTTCAGGTGGCTGCACAAATACCAATTAAAGTTAAATCTTACCAAGTGCACATTTGGTGTCACATTTAGGAAATTATTGGGGTTCATTGTGAGCAAGAAAGGAATAGAAGTGGATCCTGATAAAGTCAAGGCTATCTAGAATTTGCTACCACCTCAAACTCAAACAGAAATAAGAAGCTTTTTGGGAATGTTAAACTACATAGCCTAATTCATATCTCAGTTGACAAATAATTATGATCCAATCTTTCAGCTGCTTTAAAAATAAAATCCTGGAGAATGGAATGAAGAATATCAAGAAGCTTTCGATAAGGTCAAACATTACCTTTTGAACTTTCAAGTACTTCTGCCACCAGTCCTCAGTCGGCCGTTAATCCTATGTCTATCAGTTTTTGACAAGTTTATAGGCTATGTTTTAGGTTAACATGATAAGTCAGGCAATAAGGAACAAGCTATTTAGTACTTAGCAAGAAGTTCATAGAATATGAAAATAATTATTCATTTGTAGAGAAGCTATGTTGTGCTTTAGCTCAGATGGCTCAAAGGTTTAGACAATACATGTTGTGCCATACTACATGGCTAATCACTAAACTCTATCCCATCAAGTATTTACGCAAAGCTGCTACCTTGTCAAGGAGGCTATAGGTGGCAAGTCCTGCATTTCAAGTATGACATTGTGTACGTAAATCAGAAAGCCATCAAGGGTAGCACAGTAACGGATTTTCTAGCAAGTTGGGCAAAGATGGCTATCAACCTTTAGATTTTGATTTTCCTAATGAAGATTTTATGTGCATATCTGAAGCAGAGAACACTATTAAGTGCGTCTCATTTTGGAAAATGTCTTTGATGGGCCTTCAAATACGTTGGGTCATGGAATTAGGGCAATTCTTATCTCACTTAATAGAAATCACTACCTCTTCACTACAAGGTTAAATTTCGATTGTTCAAATAATATAGCTAAATATAAGGCCTACGTCATAGAACTCTAAGCAACCATTGAAAAAAACATTCGAACACTGTAAGTGTTTAATGATTTAGCCTTTATTATTTACTAACTAAAAGGGAAATGGCAAACGCTTGATGCTAAATTGGTCAAATATGGTTATTTGATCTCGAAACTTAGAAAAGAGTTTCATGGCATTAGCATTCACCATCTACCTCGAGAAGAAAAACAAATTACTAATGCCTTGGCCACCTTGTCATCTATTTGAAAGTCAATCAAGAATTGAACGTTGCTCCTATTTAAATAAGTATCTATACAACCCCGAAACATTGTCAAAATGTTGAAGAAGAGAAAGAGAAATTGTTATGGTATCATGACATCTTTCAGTACATCAAGGATCGACGATACCCAAAAGATGCCATCGAAACTTACGAAAGAACCATCAGATGATTAGCTACAAATTTCATTTTGGATTATAAGATTTTGTGCAAGAAAGGTGGGATCAGGTGCTACTCTGATGCTTGGATGCCTCTGAAGCCAAAAGAATACTTAAAAAAGTTCATGAAAGAATTTGCGGTATACATGCTAATGGACACCTAATGGCCAACCAACTCATGAGATCGGGCTACTATTGGTTGACTCTCAAAAAGGATTGCATTGACTATGCTAGAAAATGCCACAAATGCCAAATCTATGTTGACAAAGTCTATGTCTTGCCAATAGCTCCATGGCCTCTTTCTATATAGGGCATGGACATGATTGGACTAATTACCCCTAAGGCTTTTAATAGGCATCACTTTATCTTAGTCGCAATCGATTATTTCACCAAATGGGTGGAAGCAGTCTCTTATGCCAATGTCACCGGATCTGTTGTATGCAAATTTATGAAATGGGACATCATCTATAGATATAGTCTTCCCAAACAAATCATTACTACTAATGAATGCAATTTGAAAAAAAATGATGCAAGCAGTCTGCTCTCAAATCAAAATTCAACATCGAAACTTTGTCCCATACCATCTGAAAATGAATGGGGCAATTGAAGCAGCGAACAAAAATATTAAGAAGATTGTTGAAAAGATGGCTGAAACATATAAAGACTGGCATGAAAATTTACCTTTTAATTTGCATGCTTATTGTACGGTCGTACGAACTTCTATGAGTGCTACCTTATTTTCCTTGGTCTATGGCATAGAGGCTATCCTACCTATCGAGGTTAAAATTTTGTCACTTAGAGTTTTAATGGAATCTCAACTTAAACAAGCGAAATGGGTTAAAAACCATTATGAGCAGCTCAATCTCATCGAAGAGAAAAGAGTCAAAGCCATCTGCCATTAGCAGATGTATCAAAAACATGAGCCAATGATAAAAAAGTCTATCCCTATAAGTTTCAAGAAGGTGACTTGGTGCTCAAACAAATTCTTCGGATCCATAAGATGCCTGAGGAAAATGGACCTCAAATTGGGAAGGGCCATACGTGGTGAAACATATATTTTTTGAAGGAGCCTTAATCTTAACTGAGATGGATAGTAGTGACCTACCCAACCTTGTGAACTCTGATTCTGTTAAGAAATATTATGCTTGAAAGGATTTTAGGATGAAAACCTAAAAGGGTATCCTATTTCTTTTTCTCCTTCCACTGTTTAAAATAGAACTTAAGTTGAAAACTCAAGAGGGTGGCTTAAGTGACTAGACCTTCAAACCAAATTAAGCCCAAACCATCAACAGCCCAAAATCAATTTTCCTCACATTCGCAACTCTAATTAAAACAATGAGCTACAACCTAATCCATCTGTTCTATACTGACCAACCCCACCAAACCTCATCTATACCTACACTTGAAAAATGAAAGCTACTTAATTTTGAGGCCTCCATCCCACCATAGGGCAATTTGAGGAATTTTCTTATAATTTAACCAACACCACAAGGATTAACTATCAAAAGAAAATCTTCAAAAGCACTTATTGGAGAATTCATGTCATCAACATCACAACCGATCAACCAGTAAGACCTCTCTTACCTCTTTTGTATTTTAAAATCTTTCACAATCTCATAAGTTTGTCATAACTTGTACTCTCTTTTTTTGAATGAAAATACAATTACTTGATTTCTTGCAAAATCTTTCCAAAACCCTGTATTCCATGTTGCATCATGTTTATCCTTTAATTGATAATGCTTGATAAATGGACAAAACTGATAATAGGATTTCCTAGCAGTACTTGGAAAGATAAAACTTTGCAAGAATTTTGGTTCCATGTCTAAAAATGAACTCTTTGGGCCATAACTGATCTTGCCCTGGGATTCTACATCTTATAAATAAGCTCAAAACCTCTTTCTAGTAATTGGTCCTGGACCTTCCCTACTTTCGAAGAAGGGACGACCTTAACATTCAAAGCCTCTAAAAATCTAGAGTAAGGTTGACAAACCTTGGGCAAAAGGCCAGCTTACCAAAGCTAAAAAAGGCTAAAACCAAACATTGTATAAGCCTTTAAAGTCATTTAGACATGCACTTGCATCCCCTTGCATTATGCGACATGTAATATCCTATAGGTACCAGCTCCTGTATACAAAAGTCAAATTTCTAGGGAACTTAACGTATAATTTTTTTAATTTGAGAAACCTCAAAAGGCTTCGAGTAAGTATCTTTAAGCTCACGAGCTCATTGAAAATGATCCAATAAAAGTATCCCAAACTTATTTTCTTCCAGTCCTCCAAGAACAAGAAGCTTATCTAAGCCCACACAAGTTGGTGGCACCTACCTACCTCAGTCCTCAAAAAGTAAGATGTTTATCAAAGCCCGAACAAGCTGATGGCACTTATTTACCTTTGTCTTTAAAGAGTAGGACACTTATCTAAGCCAACACAAGTTGGTGGCACTTACCTACCTTGGTCCTTAAAAAGTAGTATGCTTATTAAAGCCCACACAAGCTGGTGGCACTTTTTTGCCTCACTCCTCAAAGAGCAGGATGCTTATCTAAGCCCCACAAGTAGGTGGCACCCACCTACCTCAGTCTCTAAATAGCAGGATGCTTATCAAAGCCCACACAAGCTGGTGGAACATTTTTACCTAAGTCCTCAAAGAATAAGACGTTTATCTAAGCCCACACAAGTTAGTGGCACCCACCTATCCCAATCCTCGAAATGCAAGATGCTTATCAAAGCCTACACAAGCTAGTGACACTTATTTACCTAAGTCATCAAAGATCAGGACGCTTACCTAAGCCCACAGAAGCTGGTAGCACCTACCTACCTCAGTCCCTAAAGAGTAAGACACTTATCAAAGCCCACACAAGTTGGTGGCACTTATATACCTTAGTTTTCAAAGAGCAGGACTCCTATTGAAGCTTACATAAGCTGATGGCACCCACCTACCTTAGTCCCTAAAAAATAAGATGCTCATCAAAGCCCACACAAGCTGGTGGCACCTACCTACCTTAATCCACAAAGAGTTGGACATTTTTGTTTACCTACTGTAAAGCCCACATAAGCTGGTGGCACTTTTCTACCTTAGTCCACAAAAAGCTAGACGTCTTTTTTTCCCTACCTCAAAGCCTACACAAGCTAATGGCACTTGTTTGGGATTAAACTTAAAAAATAACCTAGAGAAAGGTTAAACACTATAAAATTCATCAAAACCTTCTTTTCTATAAGTTATTCAACACATCTCGACGTGATACTAAATAGTTTTCTACTTCTCTGTAGGTGCACGAATCCATTATCCTATCCAAACAAAGTGGTGTCTATTTGTCTTTGCCTTATTCCTAATACTTAGCAACAGCCAAAGAGGGGCAGTTGTAGACTTTTTATTTTATCCAACCCATTTTTGGCATCGTAAAACTCAATTAAAGGATGATAAAATAACAAATTAAAGTAAAAACTGGGAGATAATGTCAAGTGTCATGTTGCTAGGCACTATTAGGCAACATGATGCTAGGTGAAAATTTTTTTGGGAAGGTCTAAAAGGCCTATAGGCTATATTAAAAGAAAATAGAAAAATGTGGTGTTAAAAACCACTTTTCATTATGTCACTAGAGTCATTGAGATGAGTACACTGATCAAATTCCCATTGTTTGTGACCAAGTTAAGGAAAATCGAGAAGCCATAGGTACATGCAAGTTATATTGGTGTACAAATGTTGATATGAGGTTTTACATCACCAGAAACTTGAATTCTCACATATAGTATCGATACAAGAGGGGTTGGTATAGATACCTAAGATATGGTATCGATACCTGGCATGTTTGTATCGATACAAACCTTAGCAGTAGTTAAAGTTGTGATTTTTGGCAAAATGTATCGATAGACAAGCATGAATATTGATACAAGTCGATGAAGTATCGATATAGGCCTCTAAGTCTCGAGACTGGAAACATTTTTTCTCTTAGTATCGATACATAGCTCATGGTATCGATACTCATGGGTAAAAAGTACCTTTTGTATCAGTACACAATGTTTTATGTCGATACGTAAAGACATATTGGCCTAGTTCGAGCCATTTTTTAGCCCCTGCATCGTTAATTCAAAATCTAATTCAAACACTTTTCTTACACCAAAATCATTAAAGTTTATACCGTGCTTCATCTTTGGGCCCGTAATTGGATTTAAACAAAATTTTAAGGTCTAAATAGCCAATGACAAAGGACATTTCATGGCATTCTATAATTCAAACCAAAACCCTAAAATGCCTTTGCTTTGTTGTCTTTAATCTTAATAGCCACATGGCTATAGAAGCCAACCTTGGACTTAGTTGAAGTGAATCAACTAACAAGAAGAAAAGAGAGACTCCTAGTAGAAAACTCCTACTTCTAATCATTCCTTCAAACCACCAAAAACTAAAAAAACTCTTCTCCATTTTCGAATAACTTTAAAACCATCACCAAAAGTCTTCCCAAAAATCTTTATTTCACCCATATTTCTTCTCAAAACTCCCATTTATCCATACCTAACTAAAAGCCCCTTCTTTTCATCACTATTTTGCTATTTAACCCCCAAAAGGTGAAGTTTAAAATCGTTGCTAAGAGAAAAGGCTGAAGCTTAAAGCTTTTGGTATATTTTCTCCACTTGACTTTGCATATTCTCTGATTTTTCAACATTTTCATTATCTTAGTGACCTCTCTATGTTACCAAGACCATTCTAAGGTTCTCATGCACTATTACTACCTTGTTTGTGGTAGTCATAGAGTGTTGATGTTCTTAATGCCTTGATGTTGCATGGTAGGCCAAATATCTTATCTTTCATTATGTCATCAAAACAACCCCTTATTTATGCATTTTCTATCATGTTTCATCTATTTTCACATGCTTAATACATGTTAAATGTTCACCTTAACATTTCTTATGTATATCCATGCATTTTCTTGTATTTAAGGAGTTTCATGACATAAAAATACTGCCTTTACACCTTCTGCTTGCATTTCTTTGCTTAAATATGTTCATGCACCTTATTTGTCATCTTTTCACATTTTGTCACCTATTTCCATGTTAATATGTCACTTGTGTGTGTTTGCATGTTTAAACCTTGTTCATCTTAGTGCATGTTATGTTTTGTTCATGTCATTCCTATCAAGATGCATACTTGTTCATTAAAATCTGATTTTTAAAAGAAATCCCCAAGTTAAGTTCATGCTTCCTCCAATAGATGAAAAATAGAATTGATTTAATGTTTTCATTAAAATTAGTCTTCCAATCCTAGGGACAAAGCAAACATTTTAGCTTTGGATTCATGATAATACAAGTTTAAAGATGTTTTTTAAGCAAACATAACCTCTTTTAATTGAAAAAATACTAAGCCTTGATCTTAAGTCTATCACATTCATGGCATGGTTAACGGGTTGTTTAATCGTCTTAAACTACTCCAGGTTATGGAATGAGCTCATCATGCCCTTATCATTCTATCCACTGTGTTATGGACATTTAGATTTCCAAAAATTTAATTCAACCCTTAAGAAACCCGAAACATCGAATAACCCCTATTTTTACTTTAGTAACATTGTAGTCCGAATTTGAAAAATCATTTTCAAACCAAAATATTTCCTTAGATATTTCTAATATTTTCCCTTAAAGGGTATCAAATTACATTTCTAATGATATCTTATTTGCCCTTGGATCATCCCAGATGTGGGAGTTATGATTTTTCAAACCATTGCTGTTTGGAACCCCTAGAACCAGTATGCAACATTCTCTTTAGGCCATTTTGGCTTATCAAATGATTTTTACAAAATTTTGAAAAAATTTTCCTAAAAGGTTCTCAAATTTTCATTTTTAAAAAGGTATTGTACATGATCTAATGATTCTAGATAAGCTTGGAATGATTTTCCAAAGTCTATCATGCCCTATTCCTTGAACATGCTGCCAATATTGAGATAGACTTAACTTCAAAAATTAATTCTGCCTAGAAAGTGACTTTCTAGGATTTTTTTAAATATTTTTATATTAAAGCTTGTCAAGTTACCTTTTCAATGGTACATTCACCCTTTGAAGTCTTCGGATGCACCCAACACAATTTAGGAATGAAGATGACATGATGTTGTCCCCTATTTTCAACTTGATTTTTGAATCTCTGTTTATCAAGATGTTTGAATGTCTCAAAGTGCATCTAGTTGGTTGCCTTGCAACATTAGCCCCTTTTAACTCAAAGTAAGGCTAAAAATAAAAACAAAGGATTTCATATTAAAATTTTTGCTAGTAGAGATACTTTAACTCCATTGCTCTGAGGGACACTCCAACCATGTTTTTAATTAAAAATCTAAATTCTCTCTTTATTCCCAAAACCTTTTCAAGCTCTATCCCTAGGGACACTCCAACCACATTTTTAATTAAAAGTCTAAATTTTCTCTTTATTCCTAAATATTTTCCTAACTCTATCCTTAAGGATACTCTAACCTACTACTCCAAGGAGATACTCCAATCCTATTTTTTAATTAAAGATTTAAATTTTCTCTTTATTCCTAAATATTTTCCTACCTCTATTTTTGGGGATACCCTAACCCCACCTCTCTGAAAAGATACTCCAACCCTATTTTACATTGAAAAATCCAAAATTTTCTCTCTTTTGAGTGCCTCAAACTGTTTTGATTAAATCATTTTTTCCCTCTAATCACCACTGAATACAGACCTATCTCTAAAATTTTCATCCTAATTACTCTTCAATAATCAAAGGCAATTATGAGATACATTTTGATCGTCCCTCTTTTTTAATATTCTTTTGGTTGTGATTGCTTGTTTATGATATTATTATATTTCTTTTTTCCCTCTTACTAACACGTTTTCTTTTGTAATGAATATTGTGCATTCATCTTTAAAATTCATTTTTTTATAAAATTTACAAGGTAATGTTTCATGTCGATATCTCTCCAATGCCTAATACGAAACATCTAATTTTTTAAATCTGATTCGAACATTGTTTTCGCAAAAATCCTTATGTTCCTCACATCTTCGGGGCACATAGGTGATATAATTTTCTTTAAAACCCAAACTTGTATTTTCCACCAAAACTTCACACATTTAAGAGGATTATATCAAAATAAAGACTAAATGAAAGCGATTTAATGGAGACCAAAGTAAGACATAGTTAGTAGGTGCCGATTTCGGGCGTCGTGGAAGTGCTAATCCTTCCATGCATGTAACTAACTCTTAAGCCCAACCAATAAATCTCTAAGCTTTATAGTCCTTCAAATACTATTTTTAATAAGCATCTGATCTTGCCTAGCCTAAAATGATCAGTAGTGACTCCAAGTGTATGGCCATTTAGTGGTGGCCATCTAAGACTAGTTGGATGAGCCATTCACATAATGATCTCTCTACTATTCATAATACTATGAAAAATCCAAATCCCAATCAAAGGATAACTCAAAGGCTCAACCATGACCAACCATCATTTATTTTTAAGTCGGGCACCTATGCCTTTCGGATCATTCAAAGTTTTAAAGGTGGGCACGTGGCGACACATGTCATAGGTGGTGATGAATGAACGTCACCACTTAATTGGTTACTCTTATCCTTGCGAGGCATCATGTCACCTTGCTATAGGTAATTTTAACCCAGACACACTATTATGCTATCTATTTCTCATTTATTATTGTCTTCAACCCTAGGTATCATATCGCCTACTGTTAGGGCAAATTTTATGATGTATTTTTGTTTTTATTTTTATATGTACCTTTATTTTTATGATTATTACTTTTTGCAGTCAATAACTCATTTCCTTTTTTTGTTTTTATTTGATGCATGCATTATTTCATCATAATCATCATTATTATGGACAATTAGCCTATGGTTTAGTGTTCATCAAGAGGTGTCTATCATGGAGCAATAGTCCACTTCAGATCTAAAGCCCTTTAAGAAAGTCTGAGCATGTTCAAAGCATTGGAAGTGTGAAGATGGGGATGTTCTCAAATCTAATTATGTTTCAACAATGTATGAAAGGGTTAAGATAAGCTAATGTCAAGATGATTGGCAAGATTTATATATGAACTAGTTGAGATAATACCAAGAGGGAATTATTCATGAAAAGATACGGAGACATAGCCCTTTTGCTGTAAGTCTGTTTGGATATTGGTCTACTGTAGGCAGCATCTCAGTTTTGAAACCTAACACATCATCGTTTCACTTTTAATCATGATGATATGGTCTTTACAGTTGGTGAATATGCTATGTCACTTAACATTGAAAGGGTTAAGATTGATAAAATATATTGTAAGGCTTTGTATCCTTCAACTTTCAAGATATTAGGTCAAATTCTTTAGTCAACAAAGTCATAATCAAGGATCGTATCAAGATGAAGGGGAATAGTGAGTGCATTTCATGGGTCAGTTTAGAAGAAGCAATGGCATGTACCATTGATATCCGAAAAGTTCCAGATATCTATGTTCTAAAGATATATATTCTGGTCATATTTTTGAAAACATTAGGCTATGTTAAAGCTTTAGTAGTAGATCCCTTTCCCGATTATGCTGCAACATCAATCTCACATCGGCCATCATTGGTAAAAGTATTTAAGCTCTTAGTTTTTGTAAGAAAATGGGTATGGGTCGATTCATTAGATATCTATGCTCTGGGGGTATATAGTCTGGTCATGTTTTTGAAAACATTAGGCTATGTTAAAGCTACAGTAGTAGATCTTTTTTCCTAATTGTGCTATAACATCAATATCAAACCTATTATTGTTGCTAAAACTATTCAAGCTCTCAGTTTTTGTAAGAAAATGGCTATGGGTCGATTCATCATATATATGTTACTTTTCCATATCTGGTTGTCAGTCACTTTTGTCTTCGAGAAAAGAGGATGTCAAACAACTTCTTACCTAATTTTAATCCTATGTCCAAGGTCCTTAAAAAGAAATGGCCCTAAGACAAGTTCAAAGAGCAATGGACCTAGAAATTCTGGAACCTTAGTGGACAAAAGGTGAAATGGAAGGCCTATTGGTTTTCACCACAAACAATCATATACCTATCTAGAGATTACAGCTATGTACTACTCATGGGATTATGGGGAAGCACTAGTTATGCACCCATCCTAGACTTATGACAATTTCAGTGTCAATAATTTTTTTCCTTTGTCTAATAACTTAAGTATTAGAGTTTCAATAATGGTCAACCTGATTACAAGTCAAAAGTTCAGCTAGCTTTCGATGCTTGGAGACAAACTCACTGCATAAAGAAGTATTAGAAAGAAAGCAATATGACCCTAGTATATGACTAGTGGAGGATTCATCACATTAATGACTCCTTACCTTTATCTATTGTTGGAACATCACAAGTATCAAGTGATGAATTTCGCTTTGAGATTGAATTGTTTAAGTATGAGTTTGAATAAGAAAAGGTGACCTTCTCTAAGGAAATTACTTACTTAAGGAAGAAAAAAGTTAATTAGAAATAGAACTCTACGTCTAGGATAACAAGATAAACTGGGCTATCAAATAGAAAAACCATTTCAAGGAGGATCTTAGGACTTTAAGGAAAGACTATGTGGCCTTTAGCGAAACTAGCAAGTCTTAGTGCCTTGGCAAGTCATCAATTAAGTGAAAGGCAAAAATTGCTACCCCCAAGAAGAAACTACACCAATGTAAAGAAAAAGCCAGGGTCAATTAGGAAAAGCTTGTTAGAACTCATGCCCTTACATCAACTTACTGAAGGAAAAATGAACTGTTAGAAGCTTAACTCTGAGATTTAAGAGAAAATCAGGTTGAGAATGAGAATCTAACACTCAGAATTCAAATTTTAGAGCATTCTATTCAAGCTCACTAAGGCTAAGATGAATTATGAAAGCCTCTAAACAACGAAGGCAAGAATGGCTCTAAATAGTTAATCACGCATACCAAAATTATCAAAACTATTATTGCTATCTCACTAAGTAGATTCAGCTGGCCTAGTTGGAGGCGAGAACATGATAGATGTAGCCCAATTCTTGACATGTAACATCTTGCCCATCAAAGCCTATGAACAAAAACTATTGTATTTTATGGAAAGTGTGATCAAGCAATGTAGTGTTATGCATTTTTGAATGTAGTCAGGTGTAATTGGGATATTTTGTTTCTTTAATGAAAGATGGTATTGATGAAGCTATTCTCTAAGTTTGATTGTCCTATGTGCATTTGCATGACTAATCAAATTCTTTTACTACTTTTTACATTCATGTTAATTTTCATCTAACTAGATACTCACCTTTATCCTATCAAACGTGCTCACGACACATAATAAAAGTCTAATCCCATAATAATCTAAATTAAAGGTTCTCTAAAACATTGAACCTATAGTTTGCCATTGGTATAACACTTGTAATCATCAGAAAATGATGGAAAACAATCACCAAGCTCGCATGGAAAGACTTGAACTCATGTATATGGACTCTCAAGAGTAATCACTCTGTAAGAATGAAGAACTCCAATCTCAGATTGTGGAAGTAACTAACCTATTATTCGAAGCTTTGAAGAAAAAAGGGTAAATAAGCATAGTCAACATGGAAAAAAATTAGGCTAATCCCGAGAGCAACTTGAATGGTGGTACTAAAGCCACCAATGCTCAAGAAGGGGCATTACATGAACAATATCTTTCAATAGTAAATATCTTGTCTATTTAACCACTATTTACATTAACCTGGCGGCAGCATCTCATCTAGCTCAAGTGTTTTGGGATAGTCCTAGACCTTGATGAACAAATGAAATAAGAAAAAGCAAATAGGTCTTTGGAAAATGATAAAGGCTTAAATAGGTATCACTCATTGGAAAAGTGCCTTCGAGATGTTTAAAGAAGTGACAAATTTAGGGTTGTAGATGCAAAATCTTTGCGACTAGTTTTCAGTCTTGTCATCCCGCCTAAATTCAAGTGTTAGATTTTGAAATGTACAATGGGACTACAAACCCTATGGCACACCTTTGCATGTATTGCCATAAGATGGCTAGATATGAGGAGAACAAAAAGCTGCTAATTTACTTTTCCTAAGATAGTCTAACTAAGGTAGCTACTCGAAGGTTTATAGGGCTTGATTCCAAAAGAATTCAAACATAGGCATATTCGACTCAAGCCTTCCTTGATTAATATAAATAGATGTCCAACTGGGCCCTTAATTGTCTATCCCCTATGAACATGGAAAAGAAATCCTCTGAACGCTTTAGGTAATATGCTTAGAGATGAAGAAAGGAAGCAGCTCAATTTCACCTTTTTTTTGACCAAGAAAGAAATGATAGTCATATTCATTAGCTTTTTTTGAGCTCTATACTATGAAATGTTAATGGAAAATGCCATGAAAAATTTTACCAATATGGTTATATCAGGCGAAATGATTAATAATGCTATGAAAAGTGGCAAGATATCCATTAGAGAATCATCTGAGTTAGTCAAGAAGTCAATAACTAAGGGTAAAGAGAAAGAGGTGAATATTTTTAGCAAACGTTATGCCAGGTTTAATCAAAATCTATACTCAGTGTAAGGCATGTACTTCCTGAAAATGTTGCACCTAAGTTTTAACCCCTACTCATCGATGCCACAACTAGTTTATTCTGTCGGGATCATTGCAACTATGAGCTTCATACCAAATCTTGCTCAAAACATAGCCCAGAGTGCACAATCCCATAATGCAAACAATGTAAGAGCTCCAAAAAATTAACAAGCACCCTTAGAAAGGGAACACTTCAAGCCACTTCCTTACTCCTACAAAGAAATTTACTTTTGTCCATTAGTAGGTCGGTTGGTGGCCCCCTTAATGGTATGATGAAAATGCCTATTGAAAATTGCACCTTTTTTAAAAGAAAAGTGCAAGGCCTATTAGAAAAGGGTGTGATTAAGGTCGAACAAGGGCCTGGACCTAACATCGGAGCCAATCCAATTCCTAACCATATAGAGCCAAGAATGAATGCGATGATTAAAGGGAAAAAATGTTGGGTCAAGAAAAGCATATCTCGATGAGTAAAGTACAATAGGCTTTTGTGAATGTAAGAATGGTGTTGGGTGTAAAAAACCAGAGTAAAGAACCATTAAACCATATTGCTGCGACTGTAGTCGAGGGCAAACTCTACAGCACTACATACATTTCCTAAAGATGCTCCAAAGGATGATGGACTAGTCCAAAATTAAGTTCTATGAGGAGAGATATAAATACATTGGTCTATCTATCAATGCCTTAGATGAGGGGAAACCTACCATTGATCAGGTCTCGAGTTGTTTTTCTCTCATAAACATGGAAAAAGAGCTAATGAAAACTCAAGCAGTACACTAAAATATGGATGAAAAAAGCTGTTCAGATTCACCCCTTATTGATAGAGAAAGAAATGATTGTTAGATTTATCGGCACATTACAAATACCTTATTATGAAGAGGTAGTGAAAAAAATCCTGATGAGCTTTATAGATGTAGTTATATTATGTGAAACAATTGATGAAGCAATAAAAAGTGGCTTAGACAAAAGAGATACCTTTGAGGGAAAAAAGACAAAAAAATGGAAGTCAAATAACAACCAAAATCCAGTACTAAGGCTAACTCTTATTGAGTTACACGTGAGTAGAATGGCTATTCAAATAGGCTATGAGATAGCACATTGCCAAAAGTGCCCATTCATAATAGGTCACTCTGAATATAATGCTCATATCATGCTTGAACAAGCTTATTCTTGATGTAACTCATGTATAGAACAATCGCATGGTTGTTCGAGTGTTTAATGGAACTTGTAGGAATGTTATAGCAAACATCACCATTGCACTCCAAATCAGCCCAAGCACTTATGAAGTCTTCTTTAATGTAATGGGTATTGCTTTATCATATAACTACCTATTTAGAAGGGTTGGATTCATTCTACAAGGTAGTTGCTATCATCATTGCATTAAAGTTAAAATTCATCATTAAAATAAAGTTGTCAGCATCGAAAAAGAAGAAGATATCATTTTGCTACCTCAACTAATGTCTCGTATGTTGAACCCAATGAAGATATCATCCCAAAGCCCTTATTTTAATCCTTTGAGTTTGTCAACACCATTTTTGTCAAAAAGGGGTTGCCAATACATGAGCCTTATTTATTAAAGAACACCTATACCAATCTAAAGTTAATTGTTGGCAATGGTTCTTGAGCCAAAAAGGGACTCAGAAAAAGCACCTCAAACAATTTGTCAAAGTCTTGAAAGTTATTAACAGATCAATAGAAAAGGGGTTAAGATTCAAGCCTAGTGCATTGCAAAAAAGAAAACAAGCTCAAAAGAATCATGAAAAAATGACAGTTGTCTGTTGGGACATGGGATATAAACCAATAATGTTTCCATCGCTCCATGAAATTTACTGTCCAGGAAGATATGTGTATACCAAATCTGACAATATTATGCTTTACTGAACAAGGCATTTGGGGGTCTCTCTATCAATGCAATTGATGAACCAAAGACATCAACAATAAACCAAAAGACTAGTTTTGCTCTCTAGGATTTGTTCTGAGTATTTAGACTAAAACTGAGATTCTTGTACTGTTCAAGGCTATTTCAAAGTATGCTATGAACTAAACAAACATGCTTTTAGCCAAGAGCATTATAAGATCCTTTGTATGGGCATCTTTTTATTAATGAAAATGACTAAGCATTGCGTATTTCATCTTTCGTGTTTTTTTCTATAGTTTTTGCTAGTGCTTAAACCTTTCTCTACATTTTTTTCACTTATATTATTTTTTTGTATTTTCAGGTACCAGATGAAGATGACATCAATATTCATACTAAGACTTTGGATATCAATTTTGAGCAACCAATATGAATAGGAGAGATCGAGGTTGAAAGAGATTCTAAAGAAAGCCCCATACCCCCAAACCTACTGAGAGTAATTAAAGAAGAAGAAAAATAGATATTGCCTTATGAAGAAACCATTAAAACCATAAACCTCGAAACAAAAAAAGATCGAAAAGAAGTTAAAATCAGAACCTCTATAAACTATCAACCTGAACCAAACCAATAAGTCTCTTCCAAGAATATCAATATCTATTCGCCTAGTCTTACCAAGGCATGCCTAGATTAGACACTAACATTATGGTCACAAACTTCCCTTCAAGCTTGAGTGTAAGACTATACAACAAAAGCTTGGAAGGATGAAACCTAAAATGCTTTTAATGATCAAAGAGGAAGTGAAAAAGTAATTTGCGGTAGGATTTTTCAAAGTAGACAAATACCCTAAATGGGTAACCAATATAGTCTTAGTTCCTAAGAAGGATGGCAAAGTACGAATGTGTGTAGAATATAGAGATCTAAATTGAGCCAGCAGAAAAGATAATTTTTTTTGCCCCATATTGTCACCTTACTAGACAACACAACCAAAAATGCATTATTTTCCTTTATGGATGGATTTATAGGTTACAACCAAATTAAAATTATTGCTGAAGATATGGAGATAAACACTTTTATGACATGTGGGGCACTTTTTGCTATAAAGTGATGCCCTTGGGGCTTAAGAATGCCAAGGCAACACACAAAAGGACAATGGTAACAATGTTCCATGATCTCATGCAC
This sequence comes from Adansonia madagascariensis, assembly GCA_038381835.1. NCBI lineage: Eukaryota > Viridiplantae > Streptophyta > Magnoliopsida > Malvales > Malvaceae > Adansonia > Adansonia madagascariensis. The sequence continues at coordinate 44,710 of JBBYHL010434908.1, forward strand.
AAAAAAATAGAGGTCTATATTGATGATATGATCGCCAAGTCACCAAAAAAGAGTGAAGACATGGCTAAATTGTGAAAACTCTTTAAATGGCTTCGCAAATACAATTTAAGTTAAACCCTACCCAATGCACATTAGGCGTTACATCTAGCAAAGTGTGCTTTATTGTAAGCAAAAAAAGAACAAAAGTCGATCCTGACAGGTTAAGGCCATTTAAAACCTACCACCACCTCAAACTTAAAAGGAAGTGAAGAGTTTCTAAGGAAGGTTGAACCACATAGCTCAATTTATATCTTAGCTAACTAACAAATGTGATCCAATCTTTTGGCTAAACAAATCCTAGAGAATAAAAAAAAGAATGCTAGGAAGCCTTCAATAAAGTCAAACATTACCTTTTGAATGCCCCATTACTTGTGCCATCGATGCCCGATTAACTCTTAATCATGTATTTATCTATTTTTTGACAAGTCAATGGGCTGCTTATGAGGTCAACATGATGAGTCAGGAAAAAAGTAACAAGCTATCTACTAGTTGAGAAAGAAATTCATGAAATATGAGAATAATTATTCAATTGTAGAGAGGCTATATTGTGCTCTAGCTTAAGTAGCCCAAAAGTGAAGACAATATTGTTGTACCATGCCATATGGCTGATCACCAAACTCAATCCCATCAAATATTTATGCAAGGCTGTTGCTTTGTCAGGGACAATAGCCAGATGACAAGTCTTGTTTTCTAAATATGACATCATGTACATGAACTAGAAAGTTGTCAAGGGTAGTGCAATAGCAGACTTCTTGGTAACTCTAGCAATAGATGACTATTAACCTTTGGATTTTGAACTTTCTAATGAAGATTTAATGTACATATCTGAGGCAGATTAATCTTAGAAAATGTGCTTTTATAGAGCCTCGAACGCGTTGGAACATGGAATTAGGCAATTCTTATCTCATCTGATGAGAACTACTATCCCATCACTGCGAGATTGAACTTAGACAGTGTCAATAATATAGTTAAATATGAGGCCTATGTCATGGGACTCCAAGAGTATTCAAACAATACAATATTTAGAGATTCAATCATTATCATCTACCAACTAAAAAAAGAATGGCAAATATGTGATGCTAAACTAAACCATTATGGGAATCTGATATCGAAACTCAGAAATCAGCTTTTAGCATTTACCTCGAGAAGAGAACCAAATCACTAATGCCTTAGCTATCTTATCGGCCATGTTCAAAGTCAATTAAGAATCAAACATTACTTTAATTTAGATAGCATTTATATAGTTCCAATGCATTGCCAAAATGTTAAGGAAGAGAAAGATAGCTTGCCATGGATCTTTCAATACATCAAAGATCAACAATACCCTAAGTGCATTACTAAAACTGAAAAGAGAACCATCCAAAAGATAGTCGTAAGCTTTATTTTGGATGGTGGAGTTTTGTACAGGAAAAGTTGGGATTAGATACTACTCTAGTGCATAAATGCCTTTAAACCCAAAAGAATTTTTAAGGAAGTCCATAAACAAATTTATAGTATGCATGCTAACAAACATAGAATAGCAAAACAAATCATGCGATCGGGTTACATTGGTTAACTCTTAAAAAGGATCACATTGACTATGCTCAAAAATGCCATAAATGTCAAATCTACATGGACAAAATCCATGTCCTGCTGACACCTCTACATGTTATGATAGCTTCATGGCTTTTTTCCATGTGAGGCATGGTCATATCAGACCAATTACCCCTAAGGCTTCTAATGAGCACCACTTCATTTTGGTTACTATCGATTATTTCACCTAGTTGATAGAGGCAACCTCATATGCCAATGTCACTAAATCTGTTGTCTGTAAATTTATGAAACAGGATATTATTGTAGATATCACCTTCCTAAGAAGATCATTATTGATAATGAATGCAACTTGAAAACAAAATGATGCAAGCAATTTACTCTTAATTGAAGATCTAGCATCAAAGTTTTGTCCTGTGCCATTCAAAAATGAATAGAAAAATTGCAGCAGCCAACAAGAATATCAAGAAAATAGTCGAAAGATGGCTGAGACATACAAATATTAGCATGAAAAGTTACCTTTTGCATTACATCTTAGTCTGTGGCAAGGAGGCTATCCTACATATTAAGGTTAAAAAACCTTCACTTAGAATTTTGATGGAATCACAACTTAAAGAGGCCAAATGGGTCAAAAACTGATATAATTAGCTCAATCTCATTGAAAGCAAAAGAATTAAAGCCATCTATCATAGCCAAATGTATCAAAAGTGCATGATGACAGCCCATAGCAAATGAGTCTATCCTCATCAGTTCTAAAAAGGTGAACTATTACTCAAACAAATCTTTTCAATCCATATAGATGCTTGAGGAAAATAGACCCTATATTTGGAAAGGTCATACATGGTAAAGCATGTATTTTCCTGAAGAGTCTAGATCTTAACTAAGATAGATGACAATGATTTACCTAATCTTGTAAATTTTGATTAAGTCAAGATATACTATGCTTGAAAGGATTTTAGGATGAAAATTAGAAAGGGCATCCTATTCTCTTTTGGCTTCTACTCTATTAAAAAAATCAAAAAAAAAACCCAGAAGGGCATTTAGAAAAATGAGCCTGTTTAAGTTAAAAACCTGAAAAGGCAGTGTAAGTGACTAGACTTTCTCTTCCCGAACTAAATCAAGCCTAAACTATCAGTAGCCTAAACCAACTATAATTTAAACTACACATGTAACCTTAACTAAAAGGCCAAATCATGACCTAACTCACCTATTCTAAACCAATTGACTTTACCGACTACATCTTTACCTGCACTTGCAAAAATGAAGACTACCTAATCTCAGGGCCTCTATCCTATATGAGGCAATTTGAAGAATCTTCTTATAAGTAGACCAACACAAAAAAGATTAATTGCTTGAGAATGGTTTCGAAAGACATTTAGTGGAAGACTTCTATCATTAACATCAGAGGCTAAATAACTAAGAAAGCCTTTTTTAATTTTTTTTGTATCTTAAAATCTTTTGTGATCCCATAATTTGTTATAGCTTGTACCTTCTTTCTTTCCAATGAAATATAATCAGTTGATTTAACTCATACATCCCATGCTACATTATGTTTAACATTTAGCTAATAATGCTTGTTAAATGAATGGAACTAATAACATGATTTCCTAGAATAAGTTGGAAAAATGAAACTTTGCAAAAATTTTGTTTCATGCCAAAGACCAAGAATAAATCTTTGGGGCCATGATCTTGCCCTTGGACCTAACATCTTGAAAACGTGCTCAATACCTTCTCTCTGTATACCATAGCCTAAAGAAAAGGGGCCAAAGTTTTTTTCAAACTATTATCCTAATAACTGAAGTTCAAAATAGTGTGCCTAGACCATCAAAAACACTTTTTGAATCATAATTGCCAAAGAGAAATCCTTCATACTCATCAATAAACTTAATGCAACAAAAGTCCCTAAACATGAGCCATTTAAGCTTAAGTCCATCCCATCACAATCAGCGGCCACTCGTACCTCTTAAAATATGTCTTTAACATTCAAATCTAGAGTAAGATTAACAAACCCTGAGGCTAAAAGCCATTTTATCAAACTTATAGATAGTCGACGACTAAAAAGGCCCAAAAATGATAGCTAGATTAGATTTTTAGATCATTGCATCTGTATCACATAAGCATGCATTTGCATCATTCAAAAGCTAATATTTTTCATGCATAAACTCTTACTCTTAAAAGTCAAAATTAAATAAAACCTCAAGTATGAATTCATATTTTCAAAAAGTTTTAGGTGAGCGTCCCTCGTCTTTGTAAATTGAAAAAACAATTTGTGAAAGTACCTAAACTCATATCTTTTTAGTCCTCATAAAGTAGGAACACTTTCCTTTTTATTCATCAAAGAACAAGATGCCTCTTTCTTTTAGTCCTCAAAGAGTAGGACATCTTTTTCCCTTCTAGTCCTCAAAGAGTAAAACATTTACCTACCCTAGTCCTTAAAAAGCAAAATGCTTACCTACCTTAGTTCTCAAAGAGCAAGATGTTTACCTACCTTAGTCCTCAAAGAGTAGGATGCTTACCTATCTCAGTCCTCAATGAGTAGGATGCTTACCTATCTCAGTCCTCAAAGAGTAGGATGCTTACTTACCTCAGTCCTCAAAAAGTAAGATGCCTACATACCTTGGTCTTCAAAAAGTAAACGCTTATCTACCTTAGTCCTTGAAAGGCAGATACTTACCTTCCTCAGTCCTCAATAAGCAGGATGTTTACCTATCTTTCATCCTTAAAATGCAGGATGCCTACATACCATAGTTCACAAAAACCAAAACTTATCGAGTTTCTCCTTAAAAAGTAAGATGTCTACGTACATCAGTTCACAAAGAGCTAGACACATATCGAGTTAAAGCCGACACTAGCTGGCACTTGTTTGGTAAGAAACCACAAACCTAATAAAGAGGTCAAACCTTACAAAACTCATTAAAATTCTCTTATTAGTTGGGACTATTATTGAAATACTTAGCTGTCTCAACATAATACTAACTAGATCACTAGTTTTCTATAAGCACATATAACCATTATCCTACTCAAACAAAATAGTGTCTATTTGTTTTTACGTTGTTTCTGCTACCTAACAACAACCAAAGAGGGGCAACTGTAGACACCTTATTTTGTCTGAGCCAATTTTTGATGCCATAGGACATAATCAAAAGGTAATAGAATCAAAAATGAGAAAAATAAGAATGATTGCAAGCGCAATGTCATCAAGCACTATTAGGCGATATGATGCAACGCAAAATTTTTTTTATGAAGGTCTAAAATGGTTACAGGTTAAAGAAAAATGTAAAAATGAGGCATCAAAGGTCACTATTCATGGTGTCACTAATGTCATTCAGATGAGCATAGCTTAGTTTCCCACTTTTTGTGACCAAGGTAAAGTATTCAAAGAGCCTAAGGTGCATGCAAATCACATTGGTGCATAAGTATCGATACGAAACTTTCATATCCAAAAATTTAAATTTTCACATGTAGTATCGATACAAGAGTGTTTGGTATCGATGCCAAAGTGTGGTATTGATACTTAGTGTGTTTGTACTGATACAGGCTTTGACAGTAGCTAAAGTTGTAATTTTTGGCAAAATGTATAAATACCTAAGTAGGAATATCGATACAAATCCATAGAGTATCAAAACAGGCCTTTAAGTTTTAAGACTGAAAATAATTTTTTGCTCTTTGTATTGAAACATACTTCATTGTATTGATATTCATGGGTAAAAGTTGCCTTGTGTATAGATACAAAATATTTTATATTGATACACTAAGGTATTTTTCCCAGCTCGAGCCATTTTTAGCCTATGACAATCTACTTCAAACATGTTTCTTGCACCAAAAATCATCATAATTCATACCAAGCCTCAGCTATGGGCTCGTGATTGGAGTTAAACAAAATTTTAAAGCCTAAATAGCTAATGATAAGAGACATTTTCACAAAATATATGGGTTGTTAAAGGGCATGCTTGGCTTTTCTCCAGTTGCAGACTACTTTAGCCTTTTTGCATCACTACTCTACATGGCAAAACCAATAAAAATGAGAGTAGTTGGGCATAGTACCTGGAGTCATCTCCTTGTACATAAAGAAAAATCCTACAATACCTTTACTTTTTGCTTAAAAATATTTGCTGAAAACACTCCATATAAAAGAGCCAATCTTGGCTCACCAAAAAAAAGGAAGGGGGTAACCTACAGATATCACCATAGTCTTCTCAACCATCTCCAAAAACCTTCAGCAATCTTCAGACCTAAAACATTCTAAAAACATTATTCTATTGCCCTTCATTCCTCAACCAAACTTCATTCTCATACCTTTAAACCCAACCACCAAACTTTCAAAAACTCAACCTTTCATACACCTTTATCATTAAAACCTTCATCAACATTATAACTAAAAACCTTCTTCTTTTGATCATTTTCTTGCTAAATAATAGCGAAAAGAGGAAAAAAATTAAATTTAAAGTCACTACTTTAAATAAAGCAAAAAGTTTAAGGTTTTTTGGTATAATTTCTCTACCTTCATCCATTTATTTTTTGTATTATCATATACATCATTTAAGTAAGCCATTCATGGTGCCACGACCATTATAAGGTTCTTATGCATTATTATGGCCTTGGTTACGGTAGTTGTAAGGCCTGGATGATCTTTTTAATGCTTTAATGGTGCATGACTAGTCAAACATGCTTTTTATCATTTTTACCTTAAAAACATCTCATGTATATACATCTTTGACATGTTACATCCACCATTCTTGAATTTTCATCTTAACATGTTTTTGGACATATTCATGTATTCTATTACCCTTTGATAAGTTCCATGGCATAAAAATTTTGTCTTGGAAATTCCAACATGCTCTTCTTTATTCAAATATGACCATACTGTCTCCCATATCATGATCTATGATTTTATCTCCATGTATCTTATTTGTCACCTTGTTACACTTTTTATCATCTTTCCTATGTTAGAATATTCAGAATATCATCTTTTGCTTGTTTAAATGTGTTGTTCATGTCTCTTACTATGTATGATGCATTACGTTCATAACATTTTTGTCAAAAATGTTTTCTTGTTTGAAAAAAATTTGATTTTTAAAACTAATCCCCAAGTTAAGTTTATGCTAACTCTAATATATAGGAACTAGCATGGATTTAATGTTTTCACAAAATTGGTTTTCTAATCTTAGGGACAAATTAAACATTTAAAATCTAGATTAATAGTGAAATAAGCTTAATAATATCATTATTCAAACAAAAATAACCTTTTTAGTTGACAAAAAATATTACGCCTTGATTGTGATCTTAATACCTTCATTTGTGGCATTGTTAGCAGTTTGTTTCATCACCCCCAAACTATTTTGAGATTATTAAATGAACTTGCAATGTGCATATCACTATTTTCTCTATATCATGGACATTCGAACCTCCATGGCTTGATTTTGAGCCTGAGAAACCTAAAAAGTAGAATAATCCTTGTTTTTTGCTCTAAGAGTAACATATTCTAAATTAAAAAAACTATTTTTGAACCCCAATGATTGTTCTAGAAGTTTCTAACTTTTTCCTTAAAGGGCATTAAATTACTTTCTAGAGGTGTCTTATTTACCCTTAGATCATTTCAGATAAAGGAGTTATGATTTTTTAAATGTTTACTATCCATAAACCTGAAATGAATACATTATATTTTGTTTGGGATGCTTTGACCTGTCAGACGATTTTCTTGTATTATTTTAATAAGGGCATCAAATTACTTTGCTAAAGGCATCTCATTTACCTTAGATCATTTTAGATAAAGAAGTTATGATTTTTTAAATGTTTACTATCCATATCCCTAAAATGAATACATTATATTTTGTTTGGGATGTTTTGGCCTGTCAGACAATTTTCTTATATTATTTTAATATTTTTCCTACAAAGTTTGCAAAATTCCCTTTATAGAAAGGTATGGTTTACAATTTAATGATTTCAAATGAGTCCAAATGATTTTAATTTTGCCTAGAAAGCAATTTTTTAAGACTTTTAAGATATTTTTAGATTAATCCTTATCGAGTTACCTTTCTAATAGTGCTTTGCTTACCCTCTAAAGCATTAGAAAAACTTGGAATAAAGTTAAAAGGAAGATGGCACGATGTTGTCCCCTGCTTTCATAATCAAAATTAACCCAGTCAACTGAATCACCATTATCGAGATGTTAAAACTTTTTGAAATGCATCCAATGGGCTCTTTTATAACATAAACTCTTTAGGCTCGGATTAACGCTTAAGAAAAAAATATATATTTTATTCAAAATTTTGATTTTCTATTTTTAAATACCTTTTTTTCCAAAATATTTCTTTTAAAACATTAAAAATTTCACCTTTTAGGATACTCAAACCCCACCACTCTAAGGGGATAGTCTAACCAATTTTCCATTAAAAAACTTAAATTTTCTCTTTCAGATTCATTCGCGATTCCTAGTTATTTTCTTAAATCATTAGAAACTTTTCAATCTTGGGGATACTCCAACCTTGCCTCTCCAAGGGGATACTCAACCCCATTCTTACCTAAAAATCTAGAAATTTTTTTCTTTTTAGATATCCCAACTTATTTCCATCAAAAATCTTTTCGTTCCTTAAATTACCACTAAATCCAGACACATCTCAAAATTTTCATTCTAGGTTATTCATTAATAATCAAAGACAATTACAAGATACCTTCTAATCGTCCCTCCTTTTTATGCTATTTTAGGTGTGATTGTTTTTCTGTTATATTATTATATTTTTTTCATCCTACTAACACATTTACTTTTTTTAGTGACCATCATGCATTTATATTTAAAATTGTTTTCCAAAATTTACAAGGCAATATTATATGTCAGTATATCTCCAGTGCCTTACATGGAATATTTGAATTTTCAAAATTTAATCCAAAAATTATTTTTGCTAGAAATTACTACATTCTTCATACTTTTGAGGCGCATAGGTGATATAAGTTTTCTTTAAAAACCCGGATCTATAGTTTTTAGAAAACTTCATGCATCAAAGTGGATCATATCTAAATAATGACTAAATAAAAGTGATTAAATCAAAACTAAAGCGAAATACAGTTAGCAGGTACAGATTTTGGGTATGATAAGGGTACTAATCCTTCTTCACGCATAACTAACTCTCAAACCTAACCAATAAATCTTTAGACCTTGTAAACCTCAAAATCAATGTTTCTAGTTTCATAACTCAGGATTTTTTTTCAATAGGCATCTGATCATGCCCAGCCTAAAATGTTTAGTGGCAACTCCAAATTTATGGTTATCTCATGGTAATTTTCCAAGACTAGTTCGATGAACAATTCATCCAACAGTCTCTCCACTTCATATTGTTATTCCTATTCCAAATCTTGACCACGGGATGACTTAAAAGTTCTGACCAAACAACGTATATCTTTTAAGTTACATGCACTCGCTTTGGAACTTATAGAGAAATAAAAAGAGGCATGTCAATTATCCTTACCCTTGATATTGTTAAAATTATTTTAAAATTTCTACAGCTTCTATCAAATAGATTCTTTCCTAGTTAGAATAAAAAGTTGATCTCATTCTATAAATCTTAGAATTTAGATGAAATATGTAATTCTCATGATTTTAATGGAAATATTTAAATATACTTTAAACAGATACCTATCCAACTGCATAAAGTTATACTTTTGAATTGATGAATACTAATTTGATATTTAATGACTTTTTTAAGAAAAATTGAAAAATTCCTAAATTCTTGAACTTAATAGTAGAAAAAAGATTTTGAAGGGCAAACATCAAGTTCCTTTTTAACCTTTAGCAGCAAGCTATCGAGAAGAAAAAAATTAGCAACAATGATGCTTAGATTGATTAAGCCTCATTGATATGTATGAATCTTTAGAATATATGAAAATGTTATCCTCTTCATCTGATTTTGTGAAAAGTAGGTGGAATAAGATTTAAGTTTTCATTAACATACATTCTTCTTCGATCCTGTGTAAGGTAGATAAAGTTTTCATTAACACACCTACTTCATTTAATCGTATGTAGGGGAAGCAAAGTTGTCATGAATAGATCTTCTTCATTTGATCTCATGTAGGGTAGATGCAGTTTTCATTAACATACTCTCTTCGTTCGATCCCATGAAGGTAAACAAAGTTTTCATTAACATTTCCTCTTTACTACATCTCATGAAAGGTAGGGGGAGTTTTCAATAACATGCCCTCTTTGTTTGATCCCATGAAAGGTAGGCAAAGTTTTTATTAACATAACCTCTTCATTAATCCTATAAAGGGTAGGTGAAGTTTTCATTAACATGCCATTTTCATTTGATTTAGTATAGTGTAGGCAAAGGTTTTGAGAAAATGGCCTTTTCATGCAATCCCAATAAGGAAAGGTGAAAAAGGCTAACTTTTTAAAGCAATCCCATGTAAGGTAGATGAAAAAATGATATGCCACATCATGGTTGGCCTAAGGTAACAGGCCTAAAAGAAGAGGAGTTCAAGTACACAGGCCCAATCATAGGATCAAGGGCTAAAAGAGTCAGCTTAGGGGATCATGAACTCTATAAGAAAGACCCTTAAAGATTCTAGAAGTCTTCTTGAGCAAGAAAGTCAGTAGCATCCAAATTAGGAAAATTTTAGTGTGCAGATTAGTACTTAATCTCCAAGGATTTTAGTTTCTTTTTTTAGGAAGGTTTTAATTTTTTAGCTTACAAGGAAATCAATTCCATTAACTATTTTATTTTCTTTGTGAGCAAGCAATATCTTAATTAATTATTTAGAATTTAGTTTTTTTTCTTGTAAAGGCCTTTAGACAAATCCTCTACCATAAATAGGGACCTTATACATGTTTTTAAGACATTCAGAGTTGATCAATAAAGTAATTGAATATTTTTCATTTCTTTTCTCTATCCAAGTTTTCTTGCTAGCAAGTTTGTGAGACTTATCTTTTAGGTTTCTTGTCCCTAAAAGTGGCATCCAACCTTTATATTGATTATGGCAAGGATTCTTATCAATCAATCAAGGTTTATTCCCTCAATCATTCTAACTTTCAGACTTCAAATTTTATGTTTCTTTTATTTTCATTTTGGATATTGAGACCTATTTTCATTAAGTTTCATTCTTATAAGGCTCATCATTGTTGGCATCAGAGCTGAGGATTTTTTAGGTTTTTGAGTGATAAACTCTATGCCAAAAGGTAGTGTGACCCATACACCACCAATTTTGAGATTGTAGGATGGAATGAGTTTTGAACAAGCTCATCTTATAGTCCTTGAATGCAATAACGAAGAGTTTCATACATGTATGATCAGCTTGTGCGTATATGGAAAGATTGGCCATGAATCAGCCATAATGCAATTAGCCACCACAATAAAGGGTTGATCATGATAAGGGTGATGAGTATGATGATTTGAGCATAAAAGATGAACCTGAAAAGCACTAAGGAAATGTTGGCAGCCAAGAACCTCTAATAATATCAAGATAAAGATTCCACCTTTTTGTAAAACAAGCTTTCCCAAATAGTACTTAGAGTGGGTACAATATGTTGAGAAAGTTTTTGCGTGTCAAGAATACACCAAGGCTAAAAAGGTAAAACATGTTTTATTATCCAATAAGATTGCTTACTTTTGATATTTAAAAAGATTTCAGGAGAAAGTGGAGGTGTCTATCTAAAATAGGATAAGATATTGAAGGAATTTTTCTTACAGGAACTTCAAAAGAGTTACCACTAATCTATGGAATAAAGCATCAGAATGATCTTATACTTGGTTCAACTTTGCCTAATAAACCAGTATATTTGATTTAACCCAGAAGAAGCTAAGAAGCTCTAATGGATAATAAACTTGATGGAAAAGGGTTTCGCTAAAGAGTCTATGAGTCCACATGCAGTACCAGCTCTTTTGGTGCCCAAGAAGGATGGATCAATATGTATGTTCATAGATAGTTGAGCTATTAACAAGATTATAGTCAAATACCGTTATCCTATCCCAAGGCTTGATGACATGTCGAAGGGGTTGCATGGTTCCTTTATCTTTTCAAAGATTGATCTCAAATGTGGATAACATCAGATTCGAATAAGGGAAGGTGTTGAATGGAAAATAGCCTTCAAGACTAAATTTGGGTTGTATGAATGAACAATTATAACCTTAAGCTTGTCTAATGCTCCTAGCACATTTATAAGGCTAATGAACCATGTTCTACAAAAATCTATTAGTCATTTTGTTATTATTTGTTTTGATGACATATTTGTCTATAACAAGAGCTTTGATGAACATATAGAGCACCTTACAAAGATGTTTAAAGTGCTTAGAGAAGAGAAGCTATTTGCCAATCTTAAGAAATGCATCTTTTACAAGGATCATCTAGTTTTTCTTGGCTATGTCATCTCCTAAAATGGAGTGAAAGTTGATGAAGAGAAGGTTAAAGCTATTAAGGAGTGGCCAATTCCCACCAATGTTATTGAAGTTCAGAGTTTTCATGACTTGGCATCCTTTTATAAATGCTTTATGAAAAATTTTAGCATCATTTTAGCTCTTTTGACTGAATGCATGGAGAAGGAAAAGGAGTTTAAGTGGACTAACACAGTACAATGAAGTTTTGACTTGATTAAAGAGAAGTTAAGCTCGGCTCCCATACTAGCATTACTTGATTCCTCTAAGACCTTTAAAGTAGACTGTGATCCATCAAGAATTAGGATTGGAGCTATTCTTAAGCAAGATAGGCATCTCATTGCCTATTTTGGTGAGAAGTTAAGTGGTTCTCACTTTAACTATTCAACTTATGATAAGGGGTTTTATGTGTTGATTCAAGAATTGGAAACTTGGCAACTTTACTTATTACCCAAAGAGCTCATGATTCATACAGATCATGAGTCATTCAAACATTTAAAAGGGCAAAGAAAGCTGAATAGAAGGCACACTAAGTGGATGGACTTCTTGAAGACGTTTCCCTATATAATCAAGTACAAGAAAGGGAATGCCAACATTGTAGCTAATACATTTTTGTAAAGGTATGCACTAATCTTTATGCTTAATACGAGATTAATGAGGTTTAATTTGATAATAGAATTATACAAAGAAGACCAACACTTTGCAAAAATCTATAAAAAATGCCCGAAGAGAGAAGAGGAGGGTTATTATTAGCATAAAGGATTTTTCTTCAAGTCTGGCTGATTATGCATTCCTTTTTATTCTATTCGAGAGCTTTTGGTGCATAAAGCTCATGGTAAAGCTCTTGCTAGGCACTTTGGTGAAAAAGAGACACTAAAAGCATTGAAACCATATGTTTATTAGCCAGCAATGAACCAAGATGTTCATAGAATTATAGAAAGATGTGTCACATGCAAAAAGACGAAGAGCAAAGAGATGGCACAAGGGTTATACATGCATTTGCCCCTACTTGAACATCTCTAGGATCATATAAACATGGATTTTATTTTAGGTTTACCTAAGACACCATGCAAAAAGGATTCGATAATGGTTGTAATAGATTATTTTAAAAAATGTCATACTTCAGTCCATGCCATAGAATTGATGATGCTAGCATATAGCTAATTTGTTCTTCAAGAAAATAGTTCGACTACATAGGATTCCTAAGAGCATTGTTTCTAACCGTGATGCTAAGTTTCTAAGCTATATGGAAGACTTTATCGAAGAAGCTTAGAACCACGTTATTATTTAACATAGCTTGTCATCCATAAAGTGATGGGCAAATTAAGGTGGTGAATAGAACACTTTCAACTTTGCTTAAGATGGTGGTGAACAAGAATCTATAGAATTAGGATGAATGGTTGGTATATGTAGAGTTTGCTTACAATTGTAGTGTACACAGTGCTACTAAGCATTCTCCTTTTAAGATGGTCTATGGTTTTAACCCAACTACACCACTTGATTTAGCATCAATACTAATTAGTGAAAAAAGTTGTATAGATGGAGCTAAGAAGCCTCAAACGGTGAAAATATCATAAGGAAGTTAGAAAACAGTTCGAGAAGAAGAATAAAGCTTATGAAAGATTGACTAACAAAAAAAAGCAAGATCTATTAAAACAGGAGATCTTGTGCGGATTCATCTTTGCAAGGAGAGGTTTCCTAATTGAAGAAAGTTTAAGCTGATGTCATGGGCTAATGGTCCTTTTAGGGTCCTTCTGAAGGTAAATGATAACGCTTATAAGCTTGGCTTACCAAAAAAAATACAATATGAGTACCACATTCAATGTTCTAGATCTTACTCCCTATTAACAAGACACCTTGGGTGATGGAAAAGGTGTAGATTTAAGGGCAAATCGTTTCATCAAGGGGAAGATGATGTGCCACATCATGGTTAGCTTAAGATAGCAGACCCAAAAAAGAAAGTTCGAGTATATAGGCCTAAACCCATAATCAAGGGCTAAAAGAGTAAACTTGGTGTATCATGTTCTCAATAAGAAAGATCCTTAAAGATTCTAGTAGTCTTCTTGAGCAAAAAAGTTAACAGCATTACTTAATCTCCAAGGATTTTAGTTTTTTTTTTTAAGAAGGTTTTAATTCCTTAGCTTGCAAAGAAATTACTTTATTTACTATCTTATTTTCTTTGCGGAAAAGCAATATGTTAATTAATTATTTAGGATTTATTTTTCTTTTCTTGTAAAACCCTTTGGCCAAATTCGCAACCATAAATAGGGGACTTTATGCATGTTTTTGAGACATTCAGAGTTAATCAATAAAGTAGCTAATTGTTTTTATTTCTTTTCTCTTGTCAAAGTTTTCTTAGTGGAAAGTTTGTAAAACATATCTTTTAGGTTTCTCATCTCTAACAGTGGTGTCCAACCCTTATATTGATTGGGGTAAGGATTTTTATCAACCAATCAGGGTTTATTTGTTTCATCTTTTTAACTTTTAGATTTTAGATCTTATTTTTCTTTTATTTTTGTTTTAAACCATTAGAGACCTATTTCCATTGAGTTTTATTCTTATAAGGCTCATCAAGAAGTCCTTTAAAGACTAAGAGTAGCCGATGGCAAAATTGGCTTTAAATGAGCACCCAATGTAACTAGCTAGGATGGTACCTAATCAATTTTATTGTCCACAGTGAATGTCCAAGAGTAGTCAATGGCTCCAGCCTAGATGAAATTGGCACCAAATGAACATCTAATGTAACAAGCTAGGATGGTAGCCAGTTGATGTTAAAGTCTATGATGAATGTCCAAGAGTAGCCAATGGCTTTGACCTAGGCAAAATTAGTACTAAAATGAAGGCTTGACATAACTAGCCAAGATGATAGTTAATCAAAGTTGACATTCATAACAAAAGTCCAAAAGTAGCCAATAGCTTTAATTTAGGTGAAATTATACAATAGCCTCCTTATGTGAACCTATGTAAGGTAGGTGAAGTAGGCTTTATGAAACTGGCCTTTTCATTCGATGCAGTGTCAGGTAGGTGAAGAAAGCTTTAAGAAAATAGCCTTTTAGTGTGATCCCCTATAGGGCATCCAAGAAAGGCTTACTTTTTCACACGCTTCAAGCACTCAATTTTATTCAAGCCCTTTCTGACAAGTTCTAAAAATCTAAGCTTGAGAATATAGTGGCTGCTAGGTATGGGTCAGGCTCCTCAAGCCAAAATGAGCATTTTAAGACCTTTTCAATCATGTCTCAATGACCACATATGCATGTGGCAGAAAAAGTGTCTTTTCAAGGGTTAAAAAGAATAAATCTCGGATAAGAAGGATAAATATTCAAGAAAAAATTAGTTTTGAAATATCTTTTTCTTAAATTTTAAAATTAAATTTTAAATAAGATATCATGGTTGAATTTTACATTTTTAAGAACTTTTTGAAATTTTTCGTGAAATTTTGAGAATCGACTGTCATATATTTTTACAAAGTACCTATGTAGTATTTATGATATTCACCTCAAAAAATCTAAATCGTTTAAGAAAAAGCTTATATTGGCATTATACCACAAGATGCCAAATTGTAAGGTAAGTTACAAATAAATTTCAACTTAAATTTCATTTAACTTAATTTATACGTGTAAATTAAAATATTTTTGTACATAATTTATTTTTGATTTGCTAATTTAAATTACACCTACTGCAAACTTAATACCAAACATTTTGATACATTACCAAATTAAACATTTTTTATTTGATTTAATTTGAATTAATTTGGTTTGATTTAATTACTATTATTTTTATTTAATATTTTTTCCATTCACATGGCTTTAATGCATAATTTATCTTTATCACTAGATATAGGCAGCATTATGCATAAAGTCCATTGACATTTAAATCATGTAGGTGGCATTTCATAGGTTAATGTATTGCCACCTAGTTAACACCTATAAGGAATAGGAAAGCAAGAAAATAATTAAAAGAAAAATGGTAATAAGAAAAGAGTTTTGGCTGAATAAAAAAGTATTTCCTAGGGAAGTTCTCAAAGCTTTCATTTTTCATCTTTCAATTAATATTATCGTATTTCCATTTCCATTTCTCAAATAATACTTGGATTGATAGTAGCTGAAGTGTTTTCAACCTTTTAATTCCTACCTTGATTTTTATTTAATTCCTTTCCTTATTTTGAGCTTTATAATAGTTCGACCTGATGGTGTAAATACCAATTTTTGAAGCCACACATTGAAGCGGTGATCCACTTTTCATAATTTTCTTTATTAATTTAGCGTAAATTCATGTTGTATTCATTTCGATTGTTGATTTTGTTATGAATATAACTTTTGGATCTTAAATTTGGATTTTAGAGAATTTGAAAATACAGTCATGCATGAATTGATTTTGTTATGTACATTTTTTTAGCTAACTTTTGGTTTGGCCAAAACTTAAAAGAAATTTTTATAATTTTGCCTTTATTTGTTTTAAGACCATTTTAAGTTGATTTAGTATTGATAAAACTTTTAGGGATTAAATTATAATTTTCCTAATTTTTTAAACCCATTTAGGGATGCTTTTATCTTGATTAAATGATAAAGGTGCTATTTTGTAAAGTTCTAGACTTTAGTGGTCTTTTTGTAATTTTAGAAAGCCTAAGGCATAATTTGCAAAAAAAAAAAATTGTTTCTTGAACATGACTACTTGCCTGAATATGTGTTATGATTTTTTATGTGATTTCTATGATTTTTGTGATATATATGATGAATATTTATGTTTTTCCATTATATAGGGTCTAAATTGAAAAAAATAGGAAAGTTTTCAGTTCATTAGGAAAAACCATTGATTTAGGGTCTTTTGAGTGTTTTGGAATATTTTTTACATTCCTCTGGTTTCCTAGAAAAGTGTAGAAAATGTTAAAACATTTTGTATTCATTTAGTTTTTTGTTAGGGTATGAAATGTAATTTTAAAAAGTTTAGGGGCTTAATTGTAAATTCTCTATTTCAAGTCATTTTTTATATTTTTAGTATCCCCCATTTAGGGTGAAATGATTATTTCTTATCATTGTAGAGTCTTTAGGGTTATCAAGATAATTTCATGCCAAAGGTTTACTTTAAGGGTGTTTTGGTAATTTTTTTCAAAATCGAGTCTTAGGTGGTCACTAGGATGTTTTTATGCCAAAAGTGCACATTTAGGATAGATTCAGTTTTAATGATATTTTTTTGACCCTTAGGTTACTGGGATACTTTCATGTCGAAGGTATACTATAGGGGCATTTTGCTAATTTTTTTAGTACTGAGTCTAGTTTAGTCACTAGGATACTCTTATGCCAAAGGTGTATATTTAGGAAAGGTTTACTTTTTTACGATCATTTTTGAGTCGTTTAAGGTTACCGTGATACTTTCAGGTCGAGGGTATACTCTAAGGTCACTTTTGTAATTCTATGTTAGAACCAAGTCCTATGTAATTACTAGGATAACTCTATATCGAAAGTACACATTAAGGAAAGGTTTGTCATTTTACACTATTTTTGAGCCTTATAACACTATATTAATATTTTAGTAAAGTCAAAATTTTTAAAATTGCAGTATTGTGTACAATTTAAAATAATATGTAAAATTTCTCTCAGAATATAGGACGAGTTTTATGGATATTGAAATCACAAGATATCTTTTTAAAAAAGAAAGTCAAGATTTTTCAATTTTTGTCAAAATAAAACCTTTTTGTATTCCAACAATTTTCCAACAAAGTACAAAATATACCTTGATATTTTTAAAAACCTTTCATATTCCATCGGCTCTCTAGTAAGGTATAAAAAGAATGACAAAAACCTTTGTGTTCTATTGGTTCTCTAGAAGGGTGCGAAAGATGTTTTGATTTTCAAAAATATTAAAAACCTAATTTTTTTATGCAAATAATAAATTTATTTTATGAAAATTTTGACGTGTTAGAATTATAATTAAATATCAAGCATTGAAAGAGAATAAAAAATAAAATTTATGTTAACACATGATTAATAAGGTATCAATTGCTAGGCATCATAAGAAGATCAATCCTTAGTTGTGATTGAAACAACTCCTAGACCTTTTCATACAATCTCTAGTATAAGCATAAATTCTGGAATTTGTTTTTATAGGTTATGTAACCCTCAAAATATGAACTTCGGCAGCAACCATTCTCACCTAGCCAAAATGAGATTAATGGTGACACCAAAATAACTGGTCATTTCATAATGACTATTTAGGGTTAAGTAGAGTGAGTGATTCAGCCTAACAACTCAGTCCCTAGACACGAAAAAGGAATGATAAGAAAAATAATAATGATATGGCCCCTAAAATAAAAGAAAATTAATGATAAATAGATATTTATATATATAGGAATAAGGGCTACTCCACCATTTTAAATTGAGTTGGTTAGGATTCATATTAAGGTCATGTTGTGATAGCTTGGCATCTCTATTGGGGACACGTTAGAGAATCAAACCTAAAATTAATCACGTGCTAGCTAAATTTTGATTAATTCGGTTTCAATCGATGTATTAAGGTCATGTTGTTCATTTTTTGTACTAAACCTATTGTTTTCTTTGTAGCATTATTTTTATAGGGCACTTAGGATAGGGTTTTTATTATTTTTGAAAACGTCAAGTTATAAAAGGTTTATTTAATCCGCCACACACACTATGCACATGCATGCATTAGATTTTCCTCCAAGCTTATGGAGGAGGCCTAAGTAACCCAATATTTTAGGAGAGGCCAAAGTAACTCTGCTTTTTGAGGTGTTAGCCTCTGTTTGGCAAGTGAAAAGCCTACATGTGTGAATTCCTATGTCTGCCTGAGGTATTAGCCTTATTACAAGCGTGGAAGATACTCCCACTTGAATTGAACCCTTTCCGATATAAACTTGTGATGGGTTAAAGATTAGGGTACCTTGTTAGTTATTTCTGAACTTGGGAAGCAAGAACCTTTTTAGAAGTCTAATCCAAACTTCATGAAATGAGCCATAGGGGCCTCATCTAGTTAGAGCCACACTCGATTCTAAAGGGTACCAAATTAGATACAGATGGGGGAATGCCTCTGACCATTTACTCTTAAACTTTGATTTTCTTGATATTAAAAAGTGTATGTCATGTTACTATGATACCTTTTACTTTTATTTATTTCTCACATTAATTTATTATATTATGAAGGATTTTTCTTAATTTTGGCATGATATCCATATCCTATTGAGACTTGTAAATTCATTTATGCTTTTCTTTTTACATTTGCAAAGTTCACATTTTATATGCTCATGCATTCATAATTCCACAATACACTAAAACTATTATGCTTATTGTATGCTAAGTATTAAGACATGGATAACAATTTAGAGGCAAGAATTAATGCAATAGAGTCCATATAAGAGGAGTTCGATCATGAAGTTCAAGGAATGAAAAACCTACTTAATTGATTGATAAAAATGGTTGGGGTTCTACGCAGGACAAAAAAAGAACTTTGTCTGGAAGCATCCCTCGATGGATTTAGAAAATCAAAGTTTGGAGATCAATTGGAAACGCGAACAAAGGCTTTAGAGTAAACAGTTAGAGGAATAGGACATAAAATTCGAGAGATAAAAGAGTGATTTTTTAAATTGATGAAAATTGTTAAAAATCTTCTAGGTAATCCCTAAAAGCCACAAATTTCTTCAATTCAACCCTTAGCACTTGAAGACTTAAAGGCTCGGTCAAGCATACTATTAGACAAAGATTCCAACCCTTGCTTTATTTGCATGTTTGAAATAAAGCCACCAAATTCTGCACCTATACAAATTAGTTTGCCTCCTAACCCTATTGGTTTTTGTAGTGCTACCTACCATCTTTGGAACTCACACTAAGAAAAGACCACAATCGAACTATTAATTTGATTCGATTCCACTTACCTATGCAACACTATTCTCTTTTCTATTCTAAATCACCTTGTAGTTCCTGTGCATATTCCTCCATATGAATTTCCTTATCCTAAATGGTATGATATTAATGCATATTGCAAATAGCATACAGGATTAGGTGGGCATTCAATAAAAAAATGCCATGCATTCAAGAAAAGCATTCAGAACCTAATCAATGTCGACATAATTTGGGTTGAATTAAAGTTGAATGTTGTTACTAAACCCTTATTGCTTTATCCAAACCATTAGGATGCTAAGAGGCAAAGAAATAATCATGATAATAATCTTTTGGCTATCTAAGGGGCTTTGTAAATATAAGGTTCAAAAAGAATGATTAGTATTTATAAGATTTCCTAGAAGTATAACTAGAAAAATAAAATGTTTGCAAGAGTAGCCATTTTATTGTTTTTCTTTTAAATCTTGTAAATGTGGTTTTGTATGCCAACAATGAATAGATAAATAAGAGTTTTGGTTGATGAAAAAATGATGTTGAATTGTGACTCTAATTTCTTAGATTCTTTCCTCTACAATAATCTCTATGTGAAATAACATGAATCACTAAATGGAAGATATCATATAACAAGTAAAGTGCAAGAAAAAACTATAAGTTCCTATATAAGGTAAGTGGAGAAATCTTAAAAAGATGTCTTTTTCATGCAATCCTACCATAACGTAGGTGAAGCAGGATGCAAGGCAACTTTATTTAGCTAAGTAGAAGGAGACAGAGTTTTCCTACGTTTTCTCCTACGAGGTTGGCCATTATTTTACCTAATGTATATATTTTATAAGATTTGGTCTTAAATAAATAATTTATAACCTAATATAATTAAATAAAATAAGCCCAAATAAAAGAATCAGATATGCACACGGGCTTAATTTTATCTTATATATATTTTTATAATGATTGATCTATTAAATAATTTATGACCCAATATAATTAAATAAAATAGGCCTAAATAAACTAATTAAATATGCACGTGGGCTCTATTTTATCTAATGCATTTGTTTGGGTGTTTGGTTTTAAAATAATCTATGACCTTACCTTAGTTAGGAATAATAGACATTGGACATGAGCTTTTAAGAATAACCTTAGTGGTGCATTAGGCAATGGCTTTTAATGCCTCAAATATTAGACTGGACAAAATAAGGTGTCTACAGCTGCCCCTCTTTAGACGTTGTTGAGTATCAAGAACAAGACAAAGATAAATAGACACTATTTTGTTTAGGATATAATATTGCCTTATAAGTGCTTGCAAGAAAATGGAGATTTGGTTAATACTGGACTGAGATAGGTAGAATATATTGGTAGCGATCCTGATAAAGAAGTTTCAATAAGTTAGGGTTTGACCTTTCTACTAGGTTTATAGTTTTTTGAGTTTGAACCCCTAGGCAAGCGCTAACTTGTGTAAGCTTTGACTTGGTAGGCATCCAACTGATTATGGACTGACTCAATAAGCATCTAGCTCTTTAAGGGCTGAGGTAGGTATATTAAAGAGATTTGAACAATACCCTGATTGAAACATCCTTGAGAGAGGCCCTAGATTGTTTGGCAAAATATCCTTAAGAAAAGCTTTGGATGAAATATCCTCAAGAGAGGTTTTGGATGAAATGTCTTCAAGAGAGGCTTTAAAGTTTTTTTATGAAATGTCTTCAAAAGAGGCTTTAAAAGTCTTAATGTTAATGTCCACAAGAGAGGCTTTGGAGGATTTCAATGAAATGTCCTCAAGAGAAGCTTTCAAAATTTTTTAAAATGTCCTCAAGAGAGGCTCTAAAAGTTTTTTATGAAATATCTTCAAGAAAACCTTTGGAGGTTTTTTTTTATGAAAATATCCTTATGAAGGGCTTTGAAAATTTTCAAAATATCCTCAAGAGAGGCTCAAAAGTTTTTGATGAAATGTCCACAGGAGAAGCTTTGAGAGTTCTTTTTTGGTGAAAGCATCCCTAAGAAAGGCTTTGGAAATTTTTTAAAATATCTTTAAGAGAAGCTCTAAAATCTTTTGATGAAATTTCCTTAAAAGAGGCTTTAGAGGTTTTTTAGTGAAAGTATCCTCGAGAAAAGCTTTGGAAAATTTCAAATTATCCTTAAAAAAGGCTCTAAAAGTTTTTGACAGAATTTCCTTAAGAGAGACTTTGGTAGTTTTTGAAACATCCTTAATAGAGGCTTAAAGAATTTTGCTAAAATATCCTCAAGAGAGGTTTTTAAAGATTTTTGGCTGATATTCTTGAGAAAATAAATATGATACGTGCAATGATGTCATGCGAAAGGTCGAATGTCATCCTATGAGATGTCATGAGTAAGTTAATAGTGATGCTTATACTTTTTTCACGATGCCCATGCACATAAAATGATGCACATGCATATGAAGCAACATGTCAAGTGTTCATGGATGCAAAAATGAAAAAATATGAATATACATGAGTGTGAATAACTCTAAGTGAGGATGTTAATAAGTGTCGATGCTTGTGGTTGTGAATGGATATGAAGGAAAATGCACATTAGTGCAAATGACTACTTCTGAATAAGAATGCATATACATGTAAATGTAAATAAGCATGCTTATACAAGAAAATGTTTGAGCATGAGTTTGGCTATCTATGACTGGACACGAAGAAGGATACAGGTGGTGTAAATGAATGTAAATATACTTAAGTGTAGATACGATGAATGAAAATGCACATAAGTGCAGTTATAAGTGAGTGAGTATTCGTAAAAGTTCATGAACATGGATACGTAGGATATAGGTGAATGCATGTAATTGGATCCACGTGGGTGATGCTTAGGGTAGGTGTACGATGTCTGTGAGTGCAAGCACTAAGACTAGCCATTTTTCAAAAGTAGAAAAAATAATGCAAATACTAGAATCGGTAATGATGTAACTACACTTGAAATAAAGTGTATGTTGATGAGTGATGATTGAATGCCTATGTAAATGATGCATATGCACGTGATCGATGCTTGATGTTATTTTGTTATGCATGTTCACAAAAGATGTTGAGGTTGGAGCTATAAAAGGTTCTCTTTCATTTCTAAATCTGGTTTAACCTTTTTTAAAGGATTCTTTAATCAAATTAAGAAACATTCTAATATTAGTTTTGCTCTGTGGTTAGAAAAGTGTTTGTTTTTTTTTTTTAGAATGTTCTTTTGATAAAAACTCTTGAGTTAACATGATGTTCAAATTTTTTAAAGTCTGATGATCTATGGTTAGAAGATGGCAATTTGGCTTTTTAGTTATTTGAAGGGATTGAAGAGGGTTTTGATTAGTTTAAAAAAGTTTTAAAGCTACTAAAATGGATTACTTGTCTTTCTAGGCTCAAGAATAGATGAGTCCTTATAGAACATGAATTCATTAGAAACTAAACAAATTTTGGATTCTTTTAAGCCTTCTATCATTGATGATTAAACTATACCAGTATTGGCCATAATAGGTTTAGGGTTGTAAGGTTTATTTGGAAAGGTGAGGATTTAGTTTAAAAAGTTGGTCCCTTTAAGGATACCAATTTAAGATGTTCAAGGATTTTTGGTTGTCCTTAAGTTTCTTTAGAATGATAGTTTCCTCGTCAAAATCTCGGTGATCCCATGAGTAACACTAAAAATTCTCTATTTTGCTGTAGATTGCTCTTAGAGTTTTCACCCCAAAGCTTCAAGTTTTCCATTGTTTATTTCTCTTTTTAGTTGATTGCATCATCATGCTTCTTACAAGGGCCTAAACTTTAACAAAAATAGTTGTTCAAAAAATTGGTGCATTAGTTT
Source organism: Adansonia madagascariensis (assembly GCA_038381835.1). Taxonomy (NCBI): domain Eukaryota; kingdom Viridiplantae; phylum Streptophyta; class Magnoliopsida; order Malvales; family Malvaceae; genus Adansonia; species Adansonia madagascariensis. The sequence continues at coordinate 68,279 of JBBYHL010434908.1, forward strand.
CACATGGCCATGTTTGATCAAAATGGACTTTAGCAGATTGTAATGTAAGTTAAGGTTTATGCTCTAAAAGAAAGGGTATAAAGGCCTAAATTTAATGTATAAGGGTGATTCGATCAAGAATCCTTTCCCTTTATAAAGGCATCTATCCTCTTTGCTTTTGGATGTCTTTTTATGATATTTTATTCCCTTTTCCTTAATTTTTCTTTTGCTTTTGATTTTATTTCTTTTTCATTTTGTATTTTTACTATTTTATCCTCTTTTTGTTTTACTTTTTTAAAGGGAATCTTAGTTTTGGAAACTTGGCACATGTGTGCTTGCCCTTGATGTTAGGTAGCTTTATAATTGTAGAGTGGGATATCTACCTCTATGTCTTTTAAAATGGTTTTCTCCTTGGCCCTTGATATAGAGAGAGATCCTTGATCAGGGTTTCAATAGAATGAATTTGTTAGGCTCAAAAGGGGAGGCAATGGGATAAATTTTCTAACTTGTGAAAGGATGATGAAAGATGGCTATTTTTCATCTTAAACATAACCATGTGAACTGAAACATTATTTCCTATAAAAGGTTCCTTCGAAGATATTTTAAACTCTTTAATCACATGATGTCACATTCAATTCCTTCGAAGGTGGACTTTGCTGGCATAATCCCAATAAAGTTAAATTACCCATGATAGGATTCTTATAGGAATATTGCATTTGTTTAATTTCTATAGAAGTATAGAAATTTTGAGGGATTGGTCCTTATCATTCTTAGCCTAAATTGGGGCTTTTGTCTGTTTGATGGTTTTGGTGTAGCCATGTGGGTATGATTTATGGTACTAAAAATTAATTTCCTATAGTTTTTGCCTTTTTGATTAACCAATTTTATACATGAAAAACCTTGAAAAAGAGATAAAGAATGCAAGCAATCAATAGTATTCTCGAGACTTTAGATATCATGCTTTCATCAATTATATGATTTAGAGTTCAATAATATTAATCTCATGAAAATGACAATTCAAAGTCAAAAGTTTATCATATGAAGCATGCAAAATTGGAATGCCTCTATTGCCCTAGATTTATACATCTCTTTCACTTTTTTAATTGATCGAGATCTAACTACCCCACTTTGATGAATCACTACACTTTTCTTTTCAAAGCCCCATATTTTTCTTTGGCATGACTCGTATTCTAGATATGGTAGCTGCAAGCAAAGGTGGTGTCATAGACCTCTAGGTTTGGTGGCTCTATAGGCTCAAAGTAAATTAGTGAAATTAATTTATCCTAAATGAGCCGAGGAAGTATCTCTTCTTGTAAAATTGGGATTAGCTTTATAAGCATCCTATCTTGGATGCCCCTCGGTTTTTTTTATTATTACTAAGTCCCTTTGGTTGCTAGGTAAGCCTAATTGGAGTTATGGGCATTGAGCTATGCATTGGAATAGATGCACGGGGGTAAAAACTTAAGTAAAGATTTGACATAATATTACCACCAGCGAGGTAAACCATTTAGCTCATAATGTACGAAAGGTGTATGCTAAAACCCTTGATTGGTTGCCTATCATGGATCAAAACTTAGACCACTTTTCTCTTATCTAATGGCACTTTCCTTTCCTTGATGCCAAGGGTCTTGTCTTAAATGCATTTTTTTTATCATTTCCCTAAACATGACCATATTAGCGAAATTCCTTATGGCACTCACTATAAGCTTGTCGTAAAAAGGGGCATGCAATGTCTCTACAAAATACATGGTTATTTTTCTCTCATTTAATGGTGGTTGTACTTGTGCTACCTCTTCCCTCCATCTTTGGGCATATTGCTTGAAGTTCTTGCTAGGCTTTTTCTTATATTTGTCTAAAATGGGGCATAATCTATGTAGTGCACAATCAGAGACGTACTTATATTTGTCCAAAAAGGCCCTAGCAAGGTCAACCTATGTTTGCATCTTAGTTTTTTTCTAGTTTATTGTACCACCAAATAGTTACCTTAGTCAAATTATCTTAGAAATAATGAATCAAGAGTTTTTCATGCTTTTTATATCCGACATTTTATGACAATACATCCTGATGTAGGTAGTAGGGTTTGTGGTCTTATTGTACTTTTTGAACTTTGGTCCATATAGCTTGGATAGAATGATGAGATCGAAAACTAAACCTAGAGATTCAATATCTATAACTCTAAACTTGTCATTTCTCTCTACAGCTTTAAAGCTTTTCTCTTACAACTTGTACCTCATTTCACTTTTAACAACCTTTATAGGTTTTAAACTGGCAACCTTTTCATGCTCTGCTTATTCATTGAGGTCCGAGAACAAAGGATTTGCAGGTGATAAACCCATATTCACATCTTGACATCCCTAGACAAATAAGGTGCTACCATTGGGTTTGTATAAAAAAATGGCTAAGCAGGTAGGATTAGTGTTGTTGAGGCAATTACATTCTCCTTCTTACATAGGTGTCACTCCAATGCCAACGGTAGGGTGAGCTTCAAGATTTGCTGACACTTTCCTGATATTAGCTGGGTTAATTTAACCTTTTTTCCTTTGTTGAGGTTGACAATAGTTTCCCCAACATGGCTACTTAGACCTGTAATTCCTTTTTTTATGTAACATTTGCTCTTGGGCCTTCTCGTACATGAGTTTTTTCGTTTAATCCTAGCTTAGTGGTCATTCTCCATGATCAATGGCTTCAGGTAATCTTAATATCTTTCAAAAGAATAGCGAAGCCTTTTTAGAAAAATTCTTATATCAATAAGGACTATCACTCTATTCCCTAAGTTGCTATCATAAAAAAAATGCATGCATGAATGTATGCAAGTAAGTGCAATGAGGACATTAATGTGAGTATGAAAAGATGATATGAACATGACAATGTTGACATGGAAATTTACCCTTATGATAACAAACATATGAAGAGTGACACATGGATTGTATAAAATACACCACCCTTGTGTCTAGTATAGCTCTTTGAAGGGAAGGGATCCATATAAATGGATGAATTATGCCAAGAGCCTAGGCATTATAGCATTTTTTTCACCATTACCCAAAATTGATTGTCTTTACATGTTTGATGCAAGAAATGATGCATGTGATATGAACATGAGAAATAATACGGTAGTGAAAGATGAAAGAATACATGGTAAAAATAAAAGAAAAAAATAACAAGAATAAATCACAAAAATTGTCCTAATTGTCGCTATGTGCCCACCTTTAAAACTTTGGATGATCCGAAGGGTTTAGCGAATGTGACTTAAAAATGGTGTGATAGTGGTGGTGGTCGAGCCTTTGAGTTATCCCATGATCAGGATTTGGATTAGGTGTAGTTACATGAAAGGGAGAGAGACCACGGGTGAATCACCATCTAACTAGCCTTAGATGGCCACCATAAAATAGCCATAAACTTAAAGTCACCACCAATCATTTTGGGCTAGGAAAGATCGAACGCCTATTGAAAGTAATATTTGAGTTATGAAACTTGAAACATCGATTTCAAGGTCCACAAAGTTCAAAGATTCCTTGGTTGGGTTCAAGAGTTGGTTACGCGTAGGGAAGGATTAGCATTCGCACGACACCCTACACTGGTGCCCGCTGATATGTCTCGATTTAGTTTTGGCTTAATTTATTCAATTTGGTCATTTGTAGAAATCCCTTTTTAATGCATGAAGTTTTGGTGGAAAATGTAAATCTGGGTTTTGAAGATTTATATCACCTATGTGCTGCAGAAAAGTGAGGAGCATAAGGATTTTTATTAAAATAGCTTCCAGATTAAAATTTGAAATTTTGGATATTCTGTATTAGGTACTAGAGAGATACCAACACGGAACATTTCCTTATAAAATTCTTTGAAAATGAATTTTAAATATTAATGCGCAATAATTGTTCTAAAAAAAGAAATGCATTAGCAAAATGAAAAAAATATAATAATATCATAAAACAATCACAAATAAAAGAAACAAGAATGAGGGATGATTGGAACGTACCTCATAATTGTCTTCGATTATTGAAAATCAACTGGGATTACAACTTAAAGATGGGTTTAGATTTGATGGTCATTTGAAGGATGAAAAAGATTTCAATCAAAACATTCCAGGGCATCTGGAAGAGAGAAAATTTTTGGATATTTTTCCTGAAAGTGAGGTTAAAGTATCCCCTCAGAGCGGTGGGGTTACAGTTTCCCAAAAGATAAAGTTATGAAAATAATTAGGAATAAACAGAAAATTCGAGCTTTTAACAAAAAACAAAGTTGGAGTATCCCCTCAGAGTAATGACATTGGAGTATCCCTAAAGATGAAATTTTTTTATGATTTAAGAAAATAATTAGGAGTCTTGACTAAATCCAAGAAATAAAATTCAAATTTCTTAAGGAAAAACAGGGTTGGAGTATCCCCTCGATCTAATGGGGTTATAGTATCCCCAAAGATGCAAACATTTGATGTTTTAAATGAAAAAAATTTTTTGCCAAAAAAGATTTTAAAAATAAAAAATTGAAGAGTTGTATAAAATATATTTTTGCCTTAAGCCTTAATCCGATTCTAAAGGGCTTGTGTTGTAAGGGAACCAATCGAATGCAATTCGAGACACTAAAAAGGAGATTAAAAAATTATGTTAAAAACAAGGGACAACATCTTGTCATCTTTTTTATCAAAATCATTGCGGGTTCATCCGAAGGCTTTAGGGGGTGAATTAGGTCCTGTCAGAAAGATGACTCAATAAGGTTTAATGTAAAAATATTCAAAAAAATCCTACAAAATCACTTTCTAGATGGAATTAATTTTTGAAATTAGGTCTATCTTGACACTAGAAGTATATGTAGGGGAAAAACACATTGAATTTTGAAAAATTATTTGAGGCTCATCTGGAATCATTAAATCATGAACAATACCTTTTCGAAAAGAGAATTTTGTGACTTTCTAGGAAAAATATTCAAGAAGTTGAAAAAATCATTTGGTGGGCCAAAACAACCTAAACAAAAAACTATTCATTGATTTCAAGGGTTCCAAACAACAAAAGTTCAAGAAATCATATTTCCTTCATTCAAAATGATCTGAGGGCACACTGACATCGTTAAAAAGGTACTTCGATGCCCTTTAATGGAGAAATATCAAAAAAATCAAGGAAAATATTTGTGGTTCATAAATGATTTTCCAAACTCATATTGTAATACTGCTGAGCAAAATAGGGGTTATTCAATATTTTTAGGTATCTTCAAGGGTGGACTCGGGTCTAGGATGTCTGAACATCCATGACAGAAAGGAACAAGTAACATGCTCATCACGAGTTCATTCCATAATCTTGGAGTAGTTTTGGGATGATGAAACAACTTGTCAACCATGTCAATAAAGAGGGTATTAGACTCAAGATCAAGGCTCAATACTTTAACAAAAAAATAGCATTTAATTTCCATGAATCAATACTTGGGAATCTTAGTTTGTCCCTAAGGTTGGAGGACCAATTTTATGAAAACTTTAAGTTCATTCTATTCTCCATCTACTAAAGGTAGAATGAACTTAACTTGGAGATTTAAAACAAAATAGATTGTTAAAAAATAAGTAAGCATGCAAACAAATAAAAATGATATTCTGACATGGAGGAGATGAAAAAAAATGCAAGGAGGTCACAAATAAGGCGAATGGAAATGATAACTCCATGAATGGCACCAAAAATCATGTTATGTAAGATGACATGAACACATTTAAGCAAACAGAAGCATGTTGGAACTTTTAAGATAGCATTTTTATGCCTTAAGATGCCTTAATATGTAAGAAAGTGCATGAACATACTCAATGCATTTATGAAAAACATTCAAGCATGAGTTAAACATATGAAAATAGATAAAACATCATAGAAAATGCATGAATAAGGGGGTGTTTTGATGATAGAATGAAAGATAAGATATTTGGCCTACCATGTAATATTAAGGCATCAAAGAATGTTAATATCCTAAGACTACCACAACCAAGGCAACAATAATGCATGTGAGTCTAAGGATGCTCATGGCAGTATAACAGCCTTACAAAAATCATGTAGATGATAAAAACAAAAAATGTATGGAACAAGGTAGAGGAAATATACCAAAAAAAGCTTGAACTTTTCTCTCTTCGTAAAGTAGTGACTTTAAGCTCAGTTCCTTCCTTCCCTTTACTATTTTTTAGTAAGAAAAGATCAAAGGAAGAAACTTTTTGGTAATATTTTTATGTTAAGGTGTTTAGAGGATGAAAGTATGTGAAAGATTGATTTTTAAGGGTTTTCTGGTGGTGTTTTGGGGGAACTACAGGAATAAGAAAAGGTTGAGGGTGAAAAGCAATAAAACTATATTTTTAGAAGAATTTTGGGTTAGAGATTGTTAAAGGATTTTTAGGAATGGCAGAGGCTTTTCTAGAGGTTGCTAGAAAGTCTCTTTTAAGATGGTTAGAAGTCTTTTTTATAGGTAGCTGGAAGCTCTCTTTAAATTCAATCCTTGTAGGAGACAATGTAAGGGCATCCTTTATTTTTCATCCCTGTATTAATGGACATCTCTAGCTACTATACTCAACTGGCCTTCTTCCCATTAGTTATGCCATGCTGAGTAAAGGGTAGAAAGGTTGTAACAGCTTGCAACTGGAAATATGTCATATAGACTTTTTACAACCATATATTTTATGGTAGTGACCTTTGTCTAGGCTTTAAAAATTTGTTTAAATTTCATCATAGGCCAAAAGTCGAGGTCTGCAATGAATTATAATGGTATTTTAGTGTATCAGATTTTTGAAGGCTAAAAAATGGTTCGAAAGGGTAAAAATGCCTTATTATATCAATACAAAACATGTTGTATTGACATACAAGGTAATTTTTACCCTTGGTTATTGATACAATAAGGTGTGTATTGATACTGAGCAAAAATTATTTCCAATGTCAAGACTTAGAAGCCTTTATCGATACTCCATGGATTTATATCGATACCCATGCTTATGTATCGATACATTTTACCAAAAATCACAACTTTAGTTACTGCCAAGGTTTGTATCAACACAAACATGCTATGTATCAATTCCACACCTTACGTGTCGATATCAAACTCTCTTGTATCAATCCTAGTTGATAAAATTCAAGTTTTTGGTAATGTAAAGGCCTCATATCAATATTTATGCACTAATATAGCTTGTACATACATATCGCTTCCTGAGTTACCTTACCTAGGTCATAAATAGTGGGAAATTGATCCGTGTACTCATTTGAATGACTCTGGTCACACATGAAAAGTGACCTCTGATGCCTCATTTTACATTTTTCATTAATACAACCTACAGGTACTTTAGACCTTGTAAATAAATTTTTGCCTAGTATCATGTTACCTAATAATGCCTGGTAGACCAACACTCGGCAATTGTATCCTAATTTTTATTTTTTATTTCTAATTTTTTTATCTTTCAATTAAGTCTTGGGATACCAAAAGTTGGCCTAGACAAAATAAGATGTCTAAAGCTGCCCCTCTATAGCCATTACTTAGTATTAGGAACAGGACAAAGACCAATAGGCTAAATATATATGCATAAAAGAAAATAAACCGTTTTGGTTAGGTAGGATGATGGTTATGTGTGTCTATAGAAAAAATAAAAAGCTACTTAGTATTATGTCCAAATAGGATGAATACATCTGTATAAAAGAAAATTTTGATAAGTTTTATAGGGTTTAACCCTGAGATAGGTGCCACCAGCTTGTGTGGCCTTTGAGATATGTAAGCGTCTTGCTCCTTGAGGACTGAGGTAAGTTGTTTCTTAGGTTTAACCCCCTAAACGTGCACCACTAGTATGTGTGAGCTTTGACTCGATAAACATCTAGCTTCTTATGGACTGAGGTAGGTTAATTGGTGACTTCAACTTATGTATGCTTTGAATCGATAAGCATTTAGCTTTTCATAGATTGAGGTAGGTTAACATGGTGCCACCAGTTTGTGTGAGCTTTAACTCGATAAGAGTCTAGCTCTTTGTAGACTAAGGTACGTTAAAATGGTGCTACCAAATTGTGTGGGCTTTGAGTCAATGAACTTTTAGCTTTTTACGGACTGAGGTAGGTTAGTGTGGTGCCACCAGCTTATGTAGGCTTTAACTCAATAAGCGTCTAGCTCTTTGTGGACTGAGGTAAATTAACATGGTGCGATTAGTTTGTGTGGGCATTGACTCGATAAGCACCCAGCTTTGTTTTAGATTGAGATAGGTAAACAAAAGTGTCCTGATAGGTAAAGAAAGTTGTTTTCCTATCTTTGACGACTAAAAAGGAAAAGAAGAGACATCCTGCTCTTTGAGGACTAAAAGAAAATAAGTTTATATACCTCTCTTGGATGATTTTCAATGAGCTCGTAAGCTCAGAGATACTTAACTAGGGCCTTTTGGGGCTTTTCAAATTAGAAAACTGTACCTTAGGTTCCCCACTGATTTGACTTATATATACAAGAGCCAGTACATGAAGGATGTTAAATGCTAGATAATGCATGAGGATGCAAATATATGTCTAAATTATGTAAAGACGATGATTTCAAAAGCTTGATTTGATGGTCGATTTTGGCCTTCTTCAACTGTTTGATAAGATAATCTCTTGCCTTGGGATTCACCAATCCTTTTCTGGATTACAAAGGTTTCAAATGTAAAAGTTGATTTGAAAAGGGAAAGTTGGTCTATGATTATGAAAAGATGGTCCTGAGCTTAGACAGCTTATTTAGGGAGTTCTATTAAATTAAGCTTGGTGAGTATGAGGTTTTCTCTTGTCTATTATGACTCAAAGGGCATTTTTAGTGATCTAGGTGGACTGTTGTAAATTCTAGTTGAGGATGATGGTTAGAGAAAGATTCTTTCCCCTTATCTTCATACTGAGGTTTATCAAGGAGAGGATTTTGAGCACATTTTCAGAGTGCAAAGGTTTTAAGAAAAGATCGACTGTGGCTTCCAAAGCTTGTTCTTGATCTATAGACATTAAACAAAAATTCCTTTAAAGTTTTCATCTTTCCAAGTAATGCTAAGGAATTCTTTTTTTTTATTTATAAATCATTATCATTAAATGACTAACAAGATTCAACATAGAATGTAGGGCTATGAAAAAATTCTGTGATAAATTAAGTAATTGTATTTCATTCAAAGAAAGAGGGTACAAGTTATGACAAACTTTTAAAATAATAAAAAAATTATGAAAAAGAGATAAGAGAGGTTTTACTGATGACATGAATCCTCTATTGAATGCTTTTAGAGACTGCTCTTAAACAATTTACCTTTTTGGTATTGCCTGACTCACAAGAAGATTTTTCAAATTGCCCTATAAGATGGAGGCCTCAAAGTTGGGTAGTTTCTATTTTTCAAATGCAAGTAATGATCAGACTCAGTAAAGTAGATTCAGCTAGAATATGTGAACTAGCTTATGATTTGGTACCTTGATCGGAGTTGTAAGTTAAATTTGTTCTAGTCTAAGTTGGTAATGGTTTGGGCTTGATTTCATTCGGATGAAAGGTTTTGGTCACTTAAACCACCCCCTTAGGTTTTCAACTTCAGCTAGCTCTCTTTTTTTTTCATTTTCATTTTTGTTTTTTTATTTTCTTATTTTTGTTTTTGTTTTTGTTTTTATTTTTTAGAGTGGAAAGGAAAAGAGAAATAGGAACCCTTTCAAGCATATTATTTCTTAATAGAATTAGAGTTCATAGGACTAGGTAGGTTACTACCATCCATCTCGGTTAAGATTAGGGCTCCTTAAAAACTACACATTTTGCCACCTACGGCCTTCCCAATTTAGGGTCCAATTTCCTTGAGCATCTTTATGGATCAAGAGAATTTGTTTGAGCACCAAGTCACCTTTTGGAACTGATGAGGATGGACTTTTTTGTCATAAACTCTCATATTGTGCTTTTGACACATGTGCCCATGAGAAATGGCTTTCATTCTTTTCTTTTCGATGAGATTAAGTTGCTTATATTGATTCTTGACCCATTCAGCTCTTCATGTTGTGATTCCATCAAGACTCTAAGTGAAGAGATTTCAACCTTGATAGGTAAGATAGCCTCTATGCTGTAGACTAAGGAAAATAAGATAACACCTATGGAAGTTTGTATTACCGTGCGGTAGGCACGTAAAGTAAAAGGTAACTTTTCATGCCAATCTTTATATGTCTCAGCCATCTTTTTGACTATCTTCTTGACATTCTTATTTGTTGCTTCAATAGTCCTATTCATTTTTGGATAGTATGGAATGGCATTTTGAGGTTGAATCTTGAACTAAGAGCATATTACTTGCATCATCTTATTTTTTAGGTTACGTGCATTTTTAGTAATGATTTGCTCGAGAAAACCATATCTACAAATGATATCCCCTTTCATAAACTTGTATATGACCAATCAGGTGACATTGGCATATAAAGCTGCCTTTACCCACTTGGTTAAATAATCTATAGCAACCAAAATGAAATGGTGCCCGCTAGAAGCCTTAGGGGTAATTGGTCCGATCATGTCCATGCCATATATAAAAAAAAGTTATCATAACATATAGAACTATCAATGGGATATGGATTTTATCTACATAGATTTGTGTCACTTTCGAGCATAGTTAATGCAATCCTTTTTAGGAGTCAACTAATAGTAGCCTAATCACACGACTTGCTTCACCATTCCATGTCCATTAGCATGCTTATGGCAAATTCCTTCATGGATTTTTTTTTAGAATTCTTTTGGCTTCAGAGGCATCTATACACCAAAGTAGTACTTGATCCTAACCTTTCTTGTACAAAACTCGCCATCCAAAATAAAGCTCGCAGCTATCTTTTAGATGGTTCTCTTATTAATTTTGGTGGTGTTTTTCAGGTATTGATGGTCTTTGATAAAGATGTCCTGATACCATGGTAGGCTATCATTCTCTTCTTCAACATCCTGACAATGTGCCAAGGCTGTATAGATACTTATCTAAATAGAAGCAACTCCAATTCTTGATTAAATTTGAACATGGATGACAATGTGGCCAAGGAGTTAGCAATTTAGTTATCTTCTCGAGGCAGAGGTTGAAAGCTAATATCATCCAACTCTTTTTTGAGTTTCGAGATCATATTTCTACAGTGGATTAATTTAGCATCATGTGTTTGCCATTCTCCTTTCAGTTAGTAAATGACAAGGGCTAAATCCCTAATACTTACAGTGTTTAAATGCCCCTTTCAATGGCTACTTGGAGTCCATGATGTAGGCCTTATATTCATCTATATTATTAGTGTAATCAAAGTTCAATCTTATAGTGAAAGGGTAGTGGTTTCCATCAATCGAGATAAGAATTGCCCTAGTACATTTAAAGCTCCATTGAAGTACATTTTCCAAGATAACCCACACTTAACAGTGTTCTCTGTGTTGAATATGCACATAAACTCTTTGTCAAGAAATTTAAAGTTTAAAACCTAATAGTCATCTATTATTCAGCTTGCAAAAAAATTTGTTATTGCACTACCCTTGGTAGCTTTTTAGTTTACATACACAATGTCATACTCGAAAAGCAGGATCTGCCACTTAGCTAGCCTCACTGACAAGGTGGGAGCTTTGCATAAATACTTGATAAGATCAAGTTTTGTAATCAGCCATGTAGTATGGTACAACATGTATTGTTTAAACCTTCAGGCTATCTATGCTAAAGCATAACATAGCTTCTCCATAACTAAATAATTATTTTTATATTCTATGAATTTATTTCTCAAGTAGTAGATAGCCTATTTTTTCTTGCTTGACCCATCATGCTAACCCAATAGACAGCCCATGGACTTGTCAAAAACTGATAGATACAAGGTCATCTAGGCACTAATGGCACAAGTACTGGTGGACTTGAAAGGTAGTGTTTAACATTATTGAAGGTTTTCGGCATTCTCAATTCCACTCTCTATTGCTTTGTTTTTTAAGTAGCCTAAAGATCGGGTCATATTTGTCGATTAACTAAGATAGGAATCAGGCTATGTAGTTTAACCTTTCCAAGAAACTCCTCACTTCTCTTTGAGTTAGAGGTGGAGGCAGATTCTGAACGGCCTTAACCTTGTCGAGATCAACCTCTATTCCTTTCTCACTCACAACAAAGCACAATAGTTTGTCGGACATGACACCGAATGTGCATTTGGCAAGATTTAGCTTGAGCTGGTATTTGCAAAGCCTTTCGAAGAGTTTCCACCAATTAGCCACATGTTCACTCTCTTTTGGTGATTTGGCGATCATATCATCCATGTAGACCTTGATTTCTTTATGCATGAGATCATGGAACAATGTTATCATTGCCCAATGGTAGGTATCCCTAGTGTTCTTGGGCCCAAAATGCATCATTTTATAGCAAAAAGTGCATCACATGGTCATGGAGGTGGGTTTTTGCATGCCTTTAGCTACCATTTTAATTTGGTTATAACCCAAAAAATCCATCTATAAAGGGAAATAATGTATTTTTGGTAGTGTTGTCTACTAGAGTATCGATATAAGGTAAGGGAAAATTATGTTTTGGGCTGGCTCTATTTTGATCCCTATAATCTACCCACATCAGCACTTCACTATCCTTCTTTTAGAACTAGGACTACATTAGCTACCCATTTAGGATATTTGGCTACTTTGAGAAATCATGCCTTAAATTGTTTTTTCACTTTTTCTTTTATCTTTAGAAGCATTTCAGGTTTCATCCTTCTAAGCTATTATTGTATAGGCTTACATTCAGGTTTAAGGGGAAGTTTATGGACTATAATGTTGGTGTCTAATTCAGGCATTATCTGGTAGGACCAAGCGAATATGTTGCTATATTTTTCGAGGAGACTTATTAGTTTGACTCGAGTCGATGGTTTCATGGAGGTTTTAATTTGGACTTGTTTCTGAACTTCTTTTGTTCTAAAGTTTATGGTTTCGGTGGATTCTTCATGAGGCAATATTTGTTTTTCATCTTGTTCAACTAGTCTCAGGAGGTTTGGAGGTATGGGAATCTCTTTAGAATTCTCTTTGACTCGACCTCACTTGAAATTGATTTTTGAAGTTTCAATATGAATATTCAACTCACATTCATCGGGGTTCCTGAAAATATGGAAAAAGAATGATATAGGTGGAAAAATAAGTAGAAAAAGGTCTAAGAGTTGAGAAGAACTATGAACACAACATATGAAATGCATAATGCTTAATCATTTTAATTGATAATACTTAATAAAAGATGCATATACAAAGGATCCTACAATGCTTTTGGGTGAAAACATATAGCTTTAGTTTATAACATTACTTTAAAACAGACTGAATAGCATAGGAATCTTAGTTTCAGTCTAAACACTCGGAATAAAATCTTGGAAGGCACAAATAAATCTTTGAGCTTATCATTGATGTCTCTAGCTCATAAATTACATTGATAGAGAGATCTCTAAACTTTTTGCTTTGTATAAGCATAACATTGGCAAAGCCTTATTCTCATGTCCTCCTCTGCAAAAACTTTCTCGAAGGGGTGGAAATACCATTGGTTCATATCTTATGTCTTGTCCTGACAGATAGGCCATTCTTTTCTCACGGTTCTTTTGAGCTTGTTTTCTTTTCTATTGTGCACTGGGCTTGAATCCCAACCCTTTTTTGTCGATCTAGTTAACAACTTTCAAAGCTTTGGCAATTCCTTAGAGGCATTTTTTGAGTCTCTTTCTAGCTTGGGCACCTTTGCTGATAGTTAACTTTAGACCTACATGAGTGCTCTTTAATAGGCGAGGTTCAACCATTGACAACCCTTCCTTGACATAAGCGGCATTATCAAATTCAAAGGATTGAAAAAAAGATTCTGGGATATTTTTTTTAGGTCATCTTCTCCTCTACTATTGACAACTTTGTTTTCAATGATGAATTTCAACTTTTAGTGCAAAGATGATGGTACTGCCCCCATAAAGTGAATCCAAGGCCTTCCTAAGAGGTGTTGTATGATAGAACACTATCCCTCACATGAAAGTCTACTAAAAAATGACCAGAATGGTTATGTTTCCTACAACATTTTGCAAGTTTCATCGAATGCGCATACCAATGTGCAAAAATTATGGATATGACATGCATCAATAGGGAGCTTGTTCAAGCATGACACATGTATTACATTTAGAGCTGACTCATTATCAATGAGCACCATAGGCAATATGGTGCCTTTGTAATATGTAGCGATGTGAAGGGCTTTGTAGTTTCCTCTTCCTTTATGTGAGATTTCATCATTTGTAAATAATATGTAATTTAGTGAAGCTGCTCACTAGGCAATCTAATTGACCTATAAAGATGTCAGGAGGGGTATAAGCCTCATTCAAGACCTTGAAGGGGGCAATCTTGTGAGCTTAAGAATTCAACAACTCTGACAACATAGATATCCTGGCAAGTTGTTTGTCTAACTTATCTACGATGCTATATTCACCATGTTTGATGAACTTAAGGAATTTCGTAGCTTCTTTCTCACTCCCTAGCTCTTTGATAGCTATCAACTCTAAGTCTTTTATTGCAAACATCAGTGCTTGTTGAGTTTCAACTTTTAATGCTTTTATTGTGTAACATCTGCCATTCTGAGTTAAATGACTTACCCTTGAAAGGTCAACATTTGGTGTTCGTTGACTAGATCATCCAATGATCAAGGTTTTGCCATAATTCTAAGGAATAACTTTGTTGTCCTTAAAAGGAAAAAGGGATGGAAGTTGAATAATCATCTTTGGCCTGGGCTGAATAAGAGTAGGCTTGACTCTTGATTAGCTATCTAACAAAATCAATGACCTTCAACCTCATAAGGAAGATCGCTTCCTTCTTTTTCCATAATGTTGATAGACGGTCTTGCATTTGCAAACTTGGTATACGGGGCTCGCTTTTCATTATAGAATTCAATGCTACATTCTTTCATCATCCTTCGAACCATAGCACAAAATTAATTGCATGTTTGAAGAGTGTGGTTGTAAATGGTATGGACATTGCAAAAGTCATCAATCTTTTCCTCTATTTTTTAGTTGCATTAAGCAACTTAGCTTGAATCAGGATTTACCAGCCTAAATTCATTAGTGTCCTCACTTTATTTATGTTTTCTACAATCGTGCAGTTATCTTCATTAACCATTCTACTCAAGTCTAACTCATCATGAGTTTGAGATGAACTAGCTTCTGCTCCAAATTTCGATTGTTAACTAGCCTTTATTTTCCCTTTTTCTTTGTCTTTATAGATATTTTTTCTACCCAAGTCATTTTTCATAGCCTCATCGATCATTCCATAGAGTATGACTACATCCACAAAACTCTTTGTGAAGTTTTTCGTCACTTTTTCTAATAAGGGGCTTGCAATGTACTGATGAATTTGATAGTCATCTCTTTTTCTATCAACGAGGGATGAATCTGGGCAACTTCTTCCATCCATCTCAAAGCATCTACTTGAAACTTTCATCAACTCTCTCTTCCATGCTCATAAGAGAGAAATAACATGAGATCTGGTCATTAGTAGGCCTCTCTTCATCTATGGCATTAATAGACGAGCTGATGTATTCATCTTATTCCTCACGGAACTCAATCTCAAACCGATCCATCATCCCTTAGACCATTCCTAAGACGATGAATAACATTACAAATCATGCCCTTGACCATAGTGGTAGCAAGATGGTTGTTTTCATCTTTGATGTTTAAAACTATTCTAGCTCTCATAAAAGCTTACCAAACTTTATTCATCGATCTTTTGACTTATCTAATGCTTTTTTTATCTAATAACTTCCCCTCAATTACTGCATTTACTCTTGGTTATGCATGGTTTGGGAGTGGATTGGCTCCAACATTTAACCAAGGCCTTTGTTCGACTTAGATCACACCTCTTTCTCAAAGAGCTTGGACCTTTCTCTTAAATGAAGTGCAATTCTCAAAAGAATGCCCTTGTGCTCCGATGTAGTACTTACAATAGGCATTCTTATCATACCACTTAGGATACGATGGTGATTTTAGGTTTGTGAATATCAGGACCAGTAATTAACCTGCCAATAGACGAGAATAAATCTCTTTGTAGCAATAGGGGAGTAGCCCAAAGTGCTACCTTTCTCAGGGCGCTTGTTGATTGTTTGGGGCTGTTGCATTGCTCATGTTGCAAGGTTATGCACCCTAGGTTGTATTTTGAATAGGGTTCTATGAAAAACTCATTTTTAGAGCAAACCAACAGAATAAACTAGTTGTAGTGCTGGTGAGTAAGGGTTAAAACTCGAATTCAACATGTTTGAGTGATACATAACTTGTACCGGATGTGGATTTTGATTAAACCTAGTATGACTTTCATTAATAGCATTTACCACTTTCTCCTTACCCTTATTTATTGACTTCTTGACTAACCCAGATGATTATCCAATGGATATCCTACCACTTTTGATAGTGTTATCGATCATTTTATCCGATATAACCATATCAATAAATTTTTTTGTGCTATTTCCTATTAGCCTTCAATATTAGAAAGCTCGCAGGGTGCTAATAAACATAACTGTCTTTTTTTTCAATCAAAGGTGGATGACCTTTAGCTGCTTTCTCTTTTCATCTTTGAGCATACTGCTTAAAGCTCTTAAAGGCTTTCTTTTCTATGTTCATAAGGAAGAGGCGATCCAGAGCCCAATCAAACATGTGTTTATATTACTCAAGGAACGCGTAAGACAAATCTACCCATATTTGAATTCTTGCAAGATCTAGCCCTATATACCATCGGATAGCTACCCCAGTTAGACTGGTTAGCAAGTAATGAATTAGAAGTTTCTCGTTCTCTTCATACATAGTCATTTTATGGCAATAAGACAAAGGTGGGTAGTAGGGTCAATAATCCCATTGTACTTTACAAATCTGATACTTTGAACTTAGGCAAGATAACGAGACTTGAAACCAACCCTAATGATTTTGCATCCACAATCCCAAATTTGTCACTTCGTTTAATAGCTTAATGCATTTATCTAATGATTGACATTTGTTCAAACCTCCATCATTTTTTAATGACCTTTTTGCTTTTTCTTGCTCTATTTGATCATCTAGGTTGGGACTATAGGCTAGTGAAAAGCCTAAACCCTGAAATCCTTAAACTAGATAAGATGTTGTTGCAAGGTTAATGTAAATGAATGGCTGACTTAATGGGAAATTTTCTGCTAAAGGATGTTGTCCATGCAATGCCCTTTCTTAAGCATTGGTGGCTTCAGTACCATTATTCAAATTGTTTTTAAGATTGGCTAGGTCTTTTCCAACACTGACTGTGCTTGTTTGCCCTTTCCCTTTCAATGTCTTAGATAATAGCTTGGTTAGTTCAATAATTTGAGCTTGGAGTTCTTCATTCTTACAAAGCGATTGCTCTTGAGACTCCTTATACATGAGTTTAAGTCTCTCAATATGGGCTAGGTGATCGTTTTCCATTATTTTTCAATGATTGTGATTGTTATATTGATGAGGAACTATAGGTTCTATGTTTTAGATCACATTTATTACCAGTTTATACTTTGATGTTATGAGCATGTTTAATGCGATGAAAGTGAGTATGCGATGAAGAAAATAAATGACTATTAACATGAACGAATAAAACAATACAAGAATTTGGTTAGTCATACAAATGCAAAAAAGATAATTGGATTAAGGGGGAGCTCCACCAATAGTGTTTTTTTTATTAAAGTAACAAAATATCCCAATTACACATGCCCCAAGAAATATAAGAATTCTTGTTCATAGGCTTCAACAAGTAGCTATTACATGACAAGAATCATGTCACATCTATCATGTGTTCGACTTCCAAGTAGGCTGCTTGAATTTGCTCAGTGAGATGGTGATAATAATCTTGGTTTTAGCATGCTTGATTAATCATTCGTAGCCACTTTTACTTTCCCTATTTGGAGGCTCTTACTAGTTCTTTGATTTGGCCTTGGTGATCTTATAGAGAATGCTCTAGATCTTGGATTCTGAGTGTTAAAGTCCCATTCTCAACATGGTTTTCCCTCAAATCTCGAACTTGAGCTTTTAATCATCCATTCTTCTTTTGATAGGTTGATACAAAGGCATAAGTTCTAATGAGCTTCTTCTTATTGACCCTAATCTTTTCTTTATATTGTATAGTTCTTACTTGAGGGTATTAATTTCTGTTCCCCACTCAACTGATGACTTTCCAAGGCATTAAGACTTGCTTGCTTTATTAAGTGCCACATAATCTTTCCTCAAAATCTAGAGATTTTTCTTGAAATGCTTTTTCTTTTTGAAAGCCATTTTCACCTTACCATCTCGGAGGTAGAGGTATATATCTACCTAACTTTTTTCTTTCTTTAAACAAGTAATTTCCTTAATGAAAGTTGTTTTTTCTTATTCAAACTCTCAACTAGTAATTCCATCTCATACGTGAATCCCTCAACTATAGCTTGTGATGTTCAAATAGTAGACAAATGTAAGGAGTCATCGATGCGACATGCTCTACTTGTTATATCCTGGAGTTGTATTGCTTTCTCTTTAGTACCTCTCCATATGATAAGTTTGTTTCCATACATGAAACTCTAGTTGAACTTTTGACTTGTAATAAGGCTCACCATAGTCAAAATCCCATACCTCTATGTTTTACACAAAAGGGATGAATTATCGAAAAGCTAGAATAGGTGCATAGCAAATGCTTCCCCATAATCTCATGAGCGGTACGCAACTATAATCTCTACACGGGTATATGATTGTTTGTAGAGAGAACCTAAAGGCCTTCCATGTCACCTCTTCCTCTTTGAAGTTCTAGAATTTCTAGACCCATTACTCTTCAAACTTGTCCTGAGGCCATTCCTTCTCGAGGACCTTGGAGATAAGGCTAAAGTTAGACAAGAAATTGGATGATAGCTTCTTTTCTCTGAGGCATAAGTGACTGACAAGCCAAATATGGAGAAGTGGTATGCATTTGATGAAGTGACCTATACTAATTTTCTTGCAAAAACTAAGAGCTCAGATGGTTTTAGCAAAGACAGCTGATGTGGGATTGATGTTACAGCATAATTGAGAGAAAAGATCTGCCACTATAGCTCTAACATAGCCTAATGTTTTTGGAAATATGACCAAACCATATATCGCCAGAGCGTAGATATCATGAATCTTTTAGAGGTCAATAGTATTCGCCATTTTTTCCTTTAAACTAGCCCATGAGATGCACTCACTATTTCCCTTTATCTTGAAGTAACTCTCAACCCAAGTCTCTGACGCACTGAGAGTCTAGGCTAATCTTTTCTTGAAGGTTGGAGGGTTCAAAGCCTTGTAGTATATTCTATCAACCTTGGCTTTCTCAATGTTAAGTAATGTAGTGTATTCGTCAACTATGGGGACAAAATCTTTATTATTGAAAAAGAAACATCGATATGCTAGGTTCCAAAACTAAGATGCTACTTGCAATAGGCTGACATCCAAATAGACTTAGAGTAAAAGAGTAATGTCTCCATATCTCTTTGTGAGTAATTCCTTAGTATTAACCTAACTAGTCCATACATACTTCAAATCTTGCTAATCATTTTGACGTTACCTTATCTTGACCTTTTTCAGGCATTGTTGAAATATACCAGTGTTTTAAGATGTCTTCATCTGTACGTTGTTTGTGCTTTGACCATACTCAGACTTCCTTGAAAGGCTTCAAATTTAAAGTGGACTGTTGCTGCATGAGAAACACCCTTTGATGAACTAAACCATTGGCTAATTGTCCCATGATGATGATGATTATGATGAAATGATGCATACATGAAAAAAAAAAAACCAAAAAGAGAAATGAATTAGCAAGCATATGAAATAATAGGCATAAGCATAAAGGAATGAAAGAATAGAAGTGCATCACAAAATTTACCCTGAGATAGGCGGTATGATGCCTAAGGCAGACATAATTGTCATGAATGTTGAGACATTAAACGAACAGCATAACGGTGTGTCCACATTAAAAAATAGCTTTTAATAGCGTAATACAATACCTCACGAGGACTAAGACTAATCATTTAAGTGCTAATGTTCGAGTACATGTTAAGCCATCATGACAGCTTGTTTTTATCAGATATAACTATTTTAAGATGGCGTTGCAGGTAATGGCATTCATTTGTCATCACCTACTTATTAAAGAGTATTTGCCGTCGAACGTATCGGCATATCCTAAAGAAATGATTATGAAAATAAAATGACAGACATGGACAACAATGTTTACCCATCATCGCCTACGTAACCATGGTATATAGGAGTAAAGGTAAGAAGTGTTTTCCTCAGCGACCCTATTCTCCTGGTTATTCAAGTGGTAATCTAATATGCTTTGACATGATTTGTCTTTTAGGGTTCACTATATAGGTTCAAGTTAATGCCTAATTCGGCATCCAAATTGCTTTTTCATTTAATAAGGATAGCCAAGGCACCTTGATCCTTGCCCTAATCGTGGGTTTAGCAAAACAAGTTTAATCTGGTGGATGTATTTCCCTATATAAATGCAGAGAGGCACTTATGAGAGATAAAGGTAATTTACACCCCAAAAGGTTTTGCCAAGCTTATGTAGAGGTTCACTCACAAAAGCGGATGGCTCACTTCATCCTAATAATTAGGATTCTAAGCACACCATGGTGTTTGGTGAGAATTTAATGCAAAAACAAGTGCACGGTGTGTGTCGAGGAAACAATCAAACCTTTTTATTTTACCCTATATTACCATGCTTATTTAAATCTACATTAATTCGAGAGCAAAGTAATCTCTAACAAATCACAAAACAAAACCATGAAAAGTAAAAGGTTACAAGATAAAAATAAAAGCTGAAAAGCTGAAGACTGTACGAGGCATAATGAGTCATAGGCTTAACTCTCTAAATGGTCCCTAGTGGAGTTGCCAAGTTGTATCCGCGTTCTCGCCTTTAAAACTTTAGACGATTCGAAGCGCTTAGCGCGTGCAACTTTAAAATGTGTGATAATGGCGGTGGTTGAGCCTTTTATTTATCCTATGATCAGAATTTGGATTAGGCATAGGAACAAGAAGGGGAGAGATGCCATCGGTGAATCGCTCATCCAACTAGCCTTGGATGGCCACCATGAAGTGGCCATAAACTTAGAGTCGCCACCAATCATTTCAAGCTAGACAGGATCAAATGCCTATTGAAAGCAATATTTTGAGTTATGAAACTTAAAACATTAATTTGAAGGTCTACAAAGTCCAGAGATTTATAGGTTGGTTTCAAGAGTTGGTTACTCGCGGGAAAGGATTATCACCCCCATAAAGCCTAACATCAGTACCCATTAATTATGTCACACTTCGATTTCGGCGTAATCGATTCCTTTTGGTCATTATTTAGAAATAATCCCCTTTTTATGCATGAAGCTTTAGTGGAAAATGTAAATCTAGGTTTTGAAAAAGATTTATATCATTTATGTTTCGCGAAGGTGTGAGGAGCATATGGATTTTTATGAAAATAGCTTTCAGATTAAATTTTGATAATTTGGGTATTTCATATTAGGCATTCGAGAGATACCAACACAGAACACTGCCTTATAAAATTCTTTGAAAACAAATTTTAAATATAAATGCATGATAATCACTATAAGAAAGGAAACATGTTCGTAAGATGAAAATTATATAACAATATCATAAACAAACAATCACAAACAGAAGAACATAAAAGGGAGGGACGATTGGAATGTATCTCACAATTGTCTTCGATTATTGAAAAATAACTGGGATGACAACTTGAGATAGGTTTAGATTGAATGGTGATTTGAGGGATGAAAAAGATTTTAATTTAAACAATCTGGGGCATCCAGAAGGGAAAAAATTTTTGGATTTTTTTGGTAAAGCAGGGTTGAAGTATCATCTTAGAGTAGTGGGATTAGAGTATCCCAAAAGATAAAGTTATGAAAATAATTAGGAATAAAGAGAAAATTCAATTTTAATGAAAAATAGGGTTAGAGTATCCCCTCAGAGTAATGGGTTAGAGTAATGGTTAAGAAAATAACTAGGAATCTCGACTAAATCTAAGAAAGAAAATTCAAGTTCCTTAAGGAAAAAGGGGATTGGAGTATCCCCTCAGAGTAATGAGTTTGGAGTGTCCCGAAGATGCAAACTTTTGATCTTTTAAAAGAAAGATTTTTTACTAAAAAGGGTTTTAAAAATAGAAAACCAAAGAATTGTATATAATATATTTTTGTCTTAAGCCTTGATCCGAGTCTAAAAGGCTTATGTTGTAGGAGGAACTAATCGGATGCATTTCGAGACATGCAAATATCTCTATAAAGGAGATTTAGAAATTGGATTAAAAACAAGGGATAACATCATGTCGTCTCCCTTCCCGAATTTATTCCAGGTTCATTCGAAAGCATGATGGGGTAAATAAAGTATTGTTGGAAATATGACTCAATAAGGTTTAATGTAAAAATATTACAAAAATCCTACAAAATCACTTTCTAGGGAAAATTAATTTTTGAAATTAGATCTGTCTTGAGACTGGCAGGATATGCAGGGGAAAAGATAGATTAAACTTTGAAAAATAGTTTCAGGCTCATCTAGAATCGTCAAATTATGAACAATACCATTTTAGAAAGGGAATTTCATGAATTTTTTGGGAAAAATATTCAAGATGTTCAAAACAATTTGTTTAGTGGGCAAAATGACCTAAATAGATAACTATTTGCTGATTCTAGTGGCTCCAAATGGTAAAGGTTCAAGAAACCATATTTCCTTCATCGAGAATGATCCAAGGGCAGATGAGACACCATTAGAAAGGTACTTCGATGCCCTTTAAGGAAAAATACTAAAAAAAAATTAAGGAGAATATTCTGTGATTCAAAAATAATTTTTTCAAACTCAAATTGCAATACTGCCAGAGCAAAATAGGGGACTATTTGATACTTTCATGTTTCTTCGAGGGTGGACTCGGGTCTAGGACATCTGAACATCTGTGATAGAAAAGAATAAGTAACATGGCCCTCATAAGCTCATTCCACATTCTTGGAATAGGTTGGGATAATGCAGCAACCCTTTAACCAGTCACTAAAGTGGGTATTAGACTCAAGATCAAGGCTTAATACTTTAACAAAAAAAAAGAACATTTTATTTCCATGAATCTATACCTAGGAGGTTTAGTTTGTCCCTAAGATTGGAGGACTAATTTTATGAAAACTTTAAATCCATACTATTCTCCATCTATTAGAGGTAGCATGAACTTAACTTGGGGATTTTTTTTTCCAAATCAGATTTTTAGTAAAAAAGCAAGCATGCAGACACACAAAGATGGCATTTTGACATGGAGGAGATGACAAGAAATGCAAGGAGGTGACAAATAATGTGAACAAAAATGGTAACTCTACGAATGGCATAAAAAATTATGTTATGTAAGATGACATGAACATATTTAAGCAAAAAAAAGCATGCTAGAAATTTCAAGACGACATTTTTATGCCATAAGACTCCCTAGTATGCAAGAAAATGCATGAACATACTCAATGCATGTTATGAAAAAAATATTCAAGCATGTGTTAAAACATATGAAAATGGATAAAACATGACAGAAAATGCATGAATAAGGGGGTGTTTTGATAACAGAATGAAAGACCAAATATTTGGCCTACCATGCAATATCAAGGCATCAAAAGAACATCAATATCCTAAGGCTACCACAACTGAGGCAAAAATAATGCATGAGAGTCCTAGAATGGTCATCGAAGCATAAAAGCTCACTAAAATCATATAGATGATAAAAACAGAAAATATATGGAGCAAGGTAGAAGAAATATACCAATAAAACTCAAAGTCTTCTTTCTTCCTAAAGTAGTGACTTTAAGCTCAGTTATTTTCGTCCTTTTGCTATTATTTAGAAGAAAAGGATAAAAGGAATAAGCTTTCTGGTAATATTATGGATAGTGAAGTTTTTTTAGGATGAAAGTGTATGAAAGGTTAATTTTTTAGAGGTTTTTTGGTGATGGTTCTGGGAAACTATGATAATAGAAGAAGGTTAAGGGTGAAAGGTAACAAAATAGTGGTTTTGGAAGAGTCTTTGGGCTAGAGATTGCTACAAGATTTTTAGGAATGGCTAGGGCTTTTCTAGAGGTTACTAGAAAGTCTCTTCTGAGATGGTTGGAAGTTTTTTTTTTTGTAGGTACTTGGAAGCTTCCCTTAAATTCAATGCTCAGCCAATGCTTTTAGGAGACAAAGCATGGGCATTTTTAATCTTTCACTCCTGTATTAAGGGATGTCTCTAGCTATTAAGCTCAGTTGGCCATTTTCCCATTAGTTCTGCCATGCTGAGTAGGGGGTAGAAAGGCTATAATAGCCTGTACTGGAGATATGCCTAAGATGCCCTCCTACAATGATATATTTTATGAAAGATACCCTTGTCATTGGCTATTTATGCTATAAAATTTTGTTTAAATCTGATCATAGGCCTAAAATCTGCAATGAATTATAATGGTCTCTTAGTGCAAAAATGGTCTGAATGGGGCAAATGCCTTGGTGCATCAATACAAAACATGTTGCATCGATGCATAAGGTAATTTTTACCTATGAGTATCGATACAATGAGGTGAGTATTGACACTAAGAGCAAAAATTATTTCTAGTCTCGAGACTTAAAGGCTTGTATTGATACTCCATGGATTTGTATTGATACTCTTGCTTATGTATACTGCCAAGGTCTTTATTTATACAAACATGCTATGTATCGATACCAAACCCTCTTGTATCAATACTACATGTGAAAATTCAAGTTTTTGGCACCGTAAAGGCCTCATATCAATACTTATGCACTAATATAACTTGCATGTACCTGTGGCTTCCTGAGTTACATCAATGACGTCATAAATAGTGGGAAACTGATCCATGTACTCATTCGAATGACTCATTTGACACCATGAAAAATGGCCTTTGATGCCTCATTTTACATTTTTCTTTAACATAGCCCATAGGCATTTTAGGCTTTTCTAAAAACTTTTCGCTAGGCACTACATCATCTAATAGTGCTACGCAACACAGCACCCAACAGTTATCCCCAGTTTTTATTTTTTATTTTCTGATTTTATCATATTTCAATACTGGGATGCCAAAAGTTGGCCCGAACAAAATAAGGTGCCTACGATAATAATTAGCATTGTGATGCCTTAAGGCGAACATAAAAGTCCATAGGTAGTGTTGCTTACCTGCCAAAATCTAAATTAGTATAGAGAGCATAATAACTTGTCCAGGTTAAAATTACCCCTTTCATCAAGGTGGAAATTACACTTGAGAGAATGATAGTTTGCTCATCACTATCTAATAATAAGCCTACGTCAAGCCGTTGATCAAGAAACATGACTGCGCATTCAATTTATGTTCATTCATAATGAGATGGCATGATGCCTTTTAGGATTACCGGTGATCTAGGCAATGATGTTTGCTCATCATTATCAAATACAATGTTACAACTTACTTGGGCGAGTTTTGTTCCATATGAGGTGATATCGAGCCTCAAAAGGGATGTTGAGTGACAACATTCAAATATTATCTATTATGAAAAGGAAAGAAGGCTTAGCTATCAATCAAACAGCATAACAATAATCCTCAATAGAATTATTATAATTGATGACATAATTCGAGACAAAAAGGAAGGCATTGGTGATAATGTTTATTTGTCATCATTAGTGCAGCAAAGAAATGATAAAAAAAAAGTACTAGGTAAAATGTGTTTCCCTAAGTGTCTTATTCTTCGGGTCAGTCTAGTAGCACTTCAGTGTGACCTAACGTGGTTTGCCTCTTGTAGCTGACTATATGGGGTTAAATTGACTCAAAAAAGGTTCCCAAATTACTGTTTTGTCTGGTAAGGATAGCTGAGGCACCCCGATCTAGGCCCATCATAAGCTTGGCGAAATAGGTTCGACTTGTGTGGATGTTAAATTAGGAAAAGAACGGTCGAGAGCTAGTGAGATGTGAGTGCACGGTGTATGTCGAGGAAACAGTCAAACTTCCTTGTTCATTCCTTATTACCATTTTAAAAGAACTGACGTATTCTTCTTTTTTCTTCTTTTTTCTTTTGGATGGTAGAGGATAACCTTGACAATTATGAAAAGCACAAAACACAAATAAAAATGGTAAATAAATATCACATACAAAGCAAATAGAGAAAGGGGATTACAAATAAATAAGATTAAAATCAAGGGAAACCAAGAATCATGATAACATTTAGCTAGTTATAGGCTTGACTTTCTAAATGAAGTCTCTAATGGAGTCACCAAGCAATTGCGACATGCCCCTCATGTGGTGTGCTATAACTTAAAAACAATGAAATGAAGGTAGGGTTCACCTTTGAATCATCCCATGATTGGGATTTGACTTAGGCCTGATAAGATGAAAGATGAAGGAAAGACCATTGGATGAATCACTCATCTCATTAGTTTTGGATGGCCATTTCTAAATGGCCATGACTTAGAGTCACCACCGACGATTTTGGGCTAGATATGATTGGATACTTATTAAAACTGGTGATTCTAAGTTACAAAACTCGCAACACCAATTTTATGGATTGCATATACCAAAGTCTAACTTTAAGGGTTCGGAAGTCATTACACATAGGGAAGGATCCAGGTTTTTATGATAAAAGTTTAATTAATACCTCTTTATTCAAACCAAGAAGGAGGACAAACATAGAGGACATAGTAAAATAAGATCCTGATTGATTTGGAAGAGGATACTCTATGTCAAGCATTGAAGTGATATTGACGTAGGACACTGCCTCGAGTTTAATGAAATTTGAGTTTTTTTTTAAATAACAATGAAGTCACCATTAAGAAGAGAAACATTTAGTAAGACATAAAGGAAAATAATAAAAATTACACTAAAAATAAACAATTGGAAACAAAATGGAAGGACGGTCAGGGTGTTTCTCATAAATTGATCTCAATTATTAAGGAATAATCGAATTGACAATTTGAGATGTGTTTTGACTTAAAAGCCATCGGAGGCATAAAAAAATGATAAAAGGTCCAAAGAAACCCGAGGAAAGAAACTAGAATTTTGATGTATTTTGAAAAGCGAGGTTACAGTATCTCCTAAAAAAGAAAAAATTTGAATGATTTTTTAAAAAATCAGAATATTTGAAAATTTGAAAAAATAAATTTTAAGATGAAAAAAATTTTAACCAAGGAATGGAAATTAATTTTGAAAATAATTTTGAGGTTTGATCTGAACCTAAAGGGACCTACGTCATGAGTCATGATTCCATGGGAAAATCATTAAATATATTTCAAGTCATTCGAATGACTAGAAATATTAGTTTGGGAAAGTTCAAGCAATTTTCCCAACTTTAGCAAATATAGGGGATAGCATCACACTATACATTTCTCGAATTTACTTTGGCTCAGTCCAATGGTCTCAAATTGTCAACAAGATACCCCTGGAAAGGTAGCTCAAGAAGGATTAATCTAGAAATATTCCCAAAAGCTTAGAAAATTGCTTTCTAGGCAAATTAATTTTTAAAACCAAGTTTAAGTTAGTACTAATAGCAAGTTTTAGGAAAAGAGAGCAGTAAAATTTGAGAGAATCATCCTGGACTTGTTCAGAATCATTAAATTGAAAAATATGCCTATCTAGAAATGGAATTTTATAACCTTTTCTAGAAAAATATTTAACAAATCCAAAAAAAATTCAATTGGGCCAAAATTACTCAAAATGAATGTGAATCGTTGATTCTAGAGGTTCCAAATAGCGAATTTAAAAAATCATAACTTGCATTTCCAAGTGATCTGGGAGTAATCGAGGTATCATTGTAAAAGTAGTTTGAATCCCTTTCTGTGAAATAAATTTGAAAATTCTAGAAAAATTGCTTGAAGTCCAAAAATAATTTTTCAATTTGGGCCATTGTGCTTCCAATACCAAAATAAAGGTTTCTTCGAGTTAAAGCTTTTCTGGTCGTGTGCCAAGGCATTAGACATATGAATGTCCAACCACTGAGGTCCATGGTAGTGAAATAACGGACCAATCCAACCCCCATAGAATAGGCCGTCAAACCATCCACTATCCATACCAATGGTAATCAAAGTCTTGAAACAAAACTTAAATTAAGTACTTGAAAACATTTTAATTTTTTTTAAAAAATAGAATTTGTTTAGCCTAATGAGACCATGATCCCAAATATTTACACTTGATAATCCCTAAGATTGGAGAACCAATACACTAAAACCATTAAGTCATGCTAATCGCTATTAATTAATGTTAGTATAGATTTAACTTGGGGTTGGTTTTACAAAATAGATTTCAGCCCACATCAAACAAACATTATAACAAACATGTTGTTAACTAAATAAACTCTGTTATCCCCATTGATCAAGGCATACATAGGCACATCTAATATGGCATTTTAATGAGCAATAGGTGACCAACATGAGCAATGACAAAAGCAACATTTGGTCATGTAACAATAGGTATCAAGCCTCACAAATCAAAGTGTTGATATGAAGCAAAAATATCAAGGGAGAAATATAAACTGGCCAAATGGAAATAAGGCAAGAAACCTGATTTTTTAGCCACTAAAATATAATAACAACTTATTTAACACACAACCACATCAAACAAGCTTAAAAAAATGCATGAATCATACAAGGTTCATGGTTACCATTTAAAAGGCATCTTAAAATGGTATAAAAAACCTAATTGAGAAAAGCAAAAGATATAAAAGAAAGGGTAAAGGAAACATACCATAAAATAAACCTTAAAGGTTGCTTAATCTCCTTGTCAATATGGTGCTTTAATGTTTGTGTTTTGCTTGCTTTTGACTTTCCCTTCTTTTTTTCTTGATTGCTTGAATTTTTTTATCGCTAAAAATTTTTTCCTAGGGTTGGTGGCTAAATGAAAAAAAATTAGAAAGAATTTTTTTTTGAAAGCCAACCTTTTGACTTTATAGAAAGCTCTTTGGCTAACAACATGCTAGGGCAAAAGGAACGCTTTTGTCTTTTAGTTATAAAAAATGAAGAGTCATGGTGTACTGGAGTATGCTTTCAAATTTAATTGGTCTGAATACTAATAATTGGGTACCAACTAACCACCAAAGTTCCAAAATACCCCTTGAATATCATTATTTGCCATGAAATGCCTTATCATCAAGCTAATTGGGTCCTTCAAAAAATCATAAAACCAACCTATAAGCCAAAATTAATTCAAATAATAGACATATTGAATCAAAATAATTCTAACAAGGTCCATTAAGAATTTAAAATATTTAAAAGATAACCCAATACAATTAAATAAAATAGGCCCAAATAAAACAATTAAAGATGTATATAGGCTTTATTTTTCTTAATGTATATATTTTTATAAGATTTGGTCTTCAATTAAATAATTTATGACCCAATATAATTAAATAAAATAGGCCCAAATAACCTAATCAAATATGCATGTAGGCTCTATTTTGTCTAATATATTTTTTATAATGCTTAGTCTTAAATTAAATAATTTATTACCAATATAATTAATATGCTTATGGGCTTTATTTTGTTTAATGTAATCTTTTTTGGTGTTTGGCCTTGGAATAATTAATGACCTTACCTTAGCTAAGAATGATGGGGATTGGGCATGAGCTTACACAAATGATCACAATGATGCCTTGGGCAATGGCTTCTGATGCTTTGAATGTTGGCCCAAACAAAATAAGGTGTCAACATAAAGCCATTTGACTTATTGAGATTTTTGATAAGGAAGAGGGATCGATTTCTTTTTGAAATCATTTTAAGTACCTCAATAACATTGTGATGTCACTCAATTTTCAAACTTTTTTCTTTTTCTTTTTCTTCTTTTTTCTTTCGACATTTTGGTTTGATGTATGCCCTTCAACATTACCATCTTCATAACCACCAAGAAATCTTTGTTTTGGTTGAGACTTCAAAAAAGAAATCAAATTGGTGTGGGAAAACCTCTCGAATTTCACATCTTATATTTTGGGTATTAGATTAAAAAGGTTTTACCCTGACGAAAAGGCATTTTGGTTCATGTTTACTCTTGTCGTTCCTAAATCAAGAAGTTATCCAAATGAGGAAGATCTTATCATTATTTTAACACATATTGAACTATCAACATTTGAATATTTTAAGAGTTTTAACTTGCTTGTTTGATCCTTCATAAATTCAAAAATGAACATTTAGGTATGAATGGTTTATGGCTGAATGTTTAGGATATTTACATTAATAATGGTGAAAGATCTTTCTGAAAGAGTCCAATCTAGTGGTGATCACGTATCAAAATTTTTCAAAATGTTCTCATTATCCTAGATACTTGAAATCATTACTAACAAAATTCATAGCCTATGATAGGATGCCTAATAGTCATTCATTCAAAATTTCACAATTTCTCAAAGGAAAAGTACAATGTTTTAAAGTCTAGATAGAAACTACCCCTGTTTGGCATATTACCTGAAGGTCAATAACTCTCAGGTCAATCATCTTTGAGAGGCATCCACTAACCCTTAGAATTTTTTCAAGTCAACATCCCTAAGAGCTTGTAATTTAGTTTTGAATGTATTGTAACTTTCCATGGAATGACCTTCCACCCCTTGATGATACTCGTATCTGGCATTTGAATTGTAGCATTCTATGTAGGGAGGTTTCTTAGGCTTTACTGGGATAGTAGAAGATCATCCAATCTATTAATGCTATTGAGTAATGAAAAACTAAGGGTTAAGATACAGTCCGAATAGATTTCCTAGACTTATTGATTTCCTATGGTCTAGGTTTCCATCGGCTATAACTTGTTGGCTTTTATTGATAAGCTCATTTTATGTCCCATATATACGACCTGTTGCCTTTTGGTGAGCCTTAAGGTAAACTTGAATATGCATTATGGGACTAACTCATACATGTTGAGTACCTTAGGGTGGTTGCCTTTCTGCCTTGGATAAGTCGACAGTAGTATTGGTATGATATAAGACTATTTACGAATTTCTTTAGTCAAGGTTTTTACATTTCCCAAGACCTTCCCTCCATAACTTTTTTCCTCTTTTTACTTTCTTAAATGGTTTAAAGTATTCGGGGCTCTCATTTCTAACTTGTCCTGTTAAGTCGTGTCTTCTATTTCTATCTAGTGGTCCCATGTTATTTCACCTTAAATGGAAAAAATAACTTAAATTAGTTTGTATGAATATCCATGTTTCTTGTCAACATTAATTTTTATTATCATCCTTGTATGGACATCAATGAATGGAAAATTGATATGTGGATTAATGATTGAATAAATTAATGAATACATTAATGAATGAATGTATGAATTAATGAGTGAATAAGGCATCATTTAATGCATAGATTAGATGCTAAGTGATTGGTTAATTGTCAAACATGGAGATTATTGTCAGGGTAAGAATTTAAGGAATTTGAGTTATGATTCAACACCATTGTTTCATCAACCAAAACTCTTTGGTTTATTCATTCATTGTTAGGGTATAAAACCACAAGATTCAAAAGAAAAAGCCATAAAAGAATAGCTCTTGCAAACACTTTATTTTTCTAGATGTGTTGATGCTTCTAGGGAATCCTTGCACATACTAGTTAGTCTTTTTAAACCTTATAGCACAATTACTTCATTGCCTCATCAATATTTTAATGCTTTGGGTAGATTTTATTAGCAACATCCAACCTAGTTTTGACTCAGATTATGCTAGCATGGAATAGGCTTTGAACTTTTCTCTCAAATGCATGGCATTTTTCTATAGAATATCCTAATAATCCTACATGGTATTTGCAATGTGCACTAATGCCATACCATTTAGGATAAAGGGGTTCATAAGGAGGAATGCGCTCAAGAACAATGAGCTGATTCTAGAACAAAAGAAAGTATAGTTTTTTACGGGATAGTAGGGTTAAATCAAATTGGCAATTCCTTCTTAGTCTTTTCTTAGTATTAATACCAAAAGATGATGGGATAGTGTTGGGATGAAAAACAAGGTTGAAGGGTAGGCTAATTTGTATAGGTGCAGCATTAAGCATCATTGCTCTATTCATGTGAATATACTAGGGATTGGAATCTTTGTCTACTGATATGCTCTATCTAGTCTTTGAGTCTGCAAGTGCCAAAGGTTGGGTTGAAGACATTAGTATCTCTTGGGGAACACATAGAAGATCTCTAATTTTTTTTTAATTTCGACAATTGTTCATTTATCTCTTAGATCTCATGCCCTATTCTTTGAACTATTCCCTCAAAATTATTTGTTTATGCTTCCAATCGATCTTTCAAACTTTGCTTTTTTGAATTCATCAAGGACAAAAATGCTCTTAGGCAAAGTTTATCTTTTATCCTATGTAGATCCTCGATCATTTTTACCAGTTTCTTAAGCTAATTTTTCATTCTCTATAACTTACGACTGAACTTTTCTTTGATGGACTCTACTATAATGATTCTTGCCTCAAATTGTTGTCCATGTCTTGATCCTTTAAATGCAAGAAAACGAAATGAATTTAACACATCATGGAAATTATGAATGCATGAACATATAAAAACAATGAATATGTGACACTTACAAATGCAAAATAATTTACAAGTTTCCATGGAATAAGGTGTCATGCCCAAAGGTATCACAAATTTGACCATTCTGATTTTGATTTTTTTTTCTTTTCTACTTTTTTCCTTTTTTGTTCTTTCTTTGTTCTTTTATTTTTTTTATTTTGGTTCTTTTAGCTTTTTTATTTTTTTTTGATAAAAGAAATTCATGTTTTTTTTTCAATTCATGAAGTTCATTCTTTTAGTCATAGAAATTTTTATTAAAAATGAAATAACAACTACCAAAAATTACATTGAGAAGATTCATCATAATATGGCAAATTTAGCTGAGAAATAAATAAAATTTATCATGGCAACATAAGTTACACACATGGAGTCAATTATTTACTCAGGATTAAGGTAATTACATAATGAATGACAATAGTGAATTAATCTAAGTAATACACCTATGTCTCTAATTAGGAGTCAACTCACTCTAAATGGCCAAGACAAATCATCTCCCCAATTGGATTTAGATGACAAAATAGTCTTAACATGGGTTAATTGCTCATTTTAACCCCATAGACTACGGATTATCAATTTTAGACTACCTACCTTGGAATGCTGTCTTCCTACATATAAAGTCCATCATATGCAATATTCTATGGTATAAACACAAATAGTTAATGAGCCATATTTGCTCATGTTTCCTATAACATGTAAATTAAATGAAGAAAGAATAGCAATGATATAATAAAACGTCAAATATATAAATAAGAATAATCTGTTTAAATCAATGAAGCACATCAAAAATATCTTTCACCCTTAAGGCATTCCGAACAATCTTCCACTTATCCTAAAGGAATAGATGAGTCATATCTCACATCCCTATACCCTCGATGTGCCTTTCAAAAGTCCTAGCCACCATAGTTTTAGTAAAAAGGATCAATAAAGTTGTCCTCGAACATGATTTTGTAGACTTCAATAGCTTTATCGATAACCAGCATTCTTATAATATGGTACTTCTTGTCTATATGTTTTGTCCTTTAATGTTGTCTAGATTTCTTGGCATTTGCTATTGCTACGCTATTATCACAAGAAAGTGTATTAGGTTTATCCATACTAGGAATTACCTCAAAACTGTAAGAACATGGCCTAGATATGAATCTTGACCAGCCAGATTTAAAAACCAGGTTCACCCCTCATTCCTATATATATCTATATATCATTATTTTTTTTCTTTTTTAGGGCTTACATCATTATTATCTTTTTCTCTTTTTGGGGACTGAGTTGTCGAGATGAATCACTCACTTGACTTAACCTTAGACAATCATTATGAAATGACCATTCATCTTAGAGTTACCACCAATCTATTTTGGCTAGTGAGATTGATCACCTATAAAAGTTCATATTTCGAGGGTTATGAAACCCTTAAAAACAAACTTTAAGGTCAGTATTCATACTAGAGATCATGTGAAAGGGTTTAGGAGTCAGTTACAATCACAAGTAAGGATTGATCCCTCTCATGATGCCTGGTAATCGGTACGTTATGAATTTTGTGTTAACTTAAATCCAATTTTGATCTAGTTTCAATATCTGGTATTTCATTATAGTTTACATACATCAAAATAAAATTTTATGAAACAAAATTATTATTCTATATGAGTAAATCAAGATTTTAATATTTTTGAAAATTAAATATGTTTCGTATCCCAACAAGGACCAGAATATCATAAAATATTTTATCATTATCTTTTTCGTGCCCTATCGGAGGACCAAAGGAATACAAAAGGTTTTTAAAAATCAAAATATCTTTCGCACCCCACCGGAGAGTGAAAAGAGTACAAAAGTTTTTATTTTTTTGAAATTCATAAAAATCTTTATTTTCTCGCTTTTAAAGAGGGTATACCTTCGTTTAAAATAGTCAATGAGGTGACTTCCATACCCAGGTAAACATACATATGGATTATTTCAACTCAAGTATATTGCCTCGAGTTTTTTGAAAATTTTGATTTTATCAAAGTAATAAAAGTTATCCTAAGCCCTCTAAAGTACACCTCTAATATGAAAGTATCCGAATGACCCTAAAGGACTCAGTTCTAAGGTAAATTATTAAAATGTCCCGAAGGTATACTTTCGACATGAAAGTATCCTAGTAACCTAAAGGACTTAATAACTTTATAAATGAACAAACATATTCCTACATGTATACTTAACATGGAAGTGTCCTAGTGATCACATAGGACTTGGTTCTAATGTATATTACTTGAAATTTACCTAAAGTTTATCTTAAGTGTTAAAGTATCCTAACAACTCTAAAGGACTCGATAACATCATAAAAAGATGAAGTTTTTCCTTTATGCACCTTTGACATAGAAGTATCCTGGTATTATAAAGGACTCAATAACTTCATAAAAAGATGAACCTATCCTTTTATACACCTTTACATAGAAGTATCCCAGTGATCTTAAAAGACTCGATTCTAGTGTAAATTACTAAAATGCCCTTAGAGTGTACCTTTGACAAATAAGTATCCTAGTACCCTAAAGGACTCGATAACGATATAAAATAACAATTTTTCCTTGAATAGGTGGCTTTGAAATTGAATATGACCTGAAACGTAAAAATTGCTAAAATCCCTAAAATGTTCAAAATTACATTTTAACCTTAAAATGGCTAAAAATTCTAGAAAATTCTTAAAATACCCAAAATACCCTAGATAGGTAATTTTCATTATGAAATAAAATTTTTAACCCTAAAATGTAAGACTATACCTAAAAGACTTCAAACCTTTCTAACTTTTCAAGTTAGTACCCTAGAGTGTACCTTTGATATATAAGTATCCTAGTACTCTAAAAGACTCGATAATGATATGAAATAACAATTGTATCTTGAATAGGTAGCTTCGACATTGAATATGACTTGCAATGTAAAAATTGCTAAAGTCCCTAAAATTTTCACATTTTAACCCTAAAATGGCTAAAAATGCTAGAAAATTTCCTAAATACCCAAAATACCTAATATAGGTAATTTTCATTACGAAATGAATTTTTAACCCTAAAATGTAAGACTTTACCAAAAGAACTTTAATTTTTTTAGCTTTTCAAGTTAGTCCCTATATGATTTAATGTTACAAAGTAACATCGAACTCATCACAATTAAAATAGAAAACATACCCAAAAATCATAGAAAGTATTTGGTACCTTTAGTCTTGGGACAATTTTTTAAATATTTGCAAATCAGTCCCTAAACTTTTTAAAATTACACAAAGGTCGTCTAAAAATGCATAATATACATTAAACAAGCTAAACATGCATGACAAATATCCCTAAAGGTCCATAAAGTATTTGGCTAAGCTTAGAAGGCCTTGAAGTAATTTTTTTCATTTTTGCTATTTTGTTATTAGGCTTTCCATAATTACAAAGTAACTTAAAAATACCAAAAACTTTCACAAATAGACTTATATATGGTTTAGCCAACTTGGGAAATACCCTTCCAAGGCCTTAAAATTTCTGGTAAAATTATTTTTAGGCCCTTACAAGTTTTAAACATGACAAAATAATCCAAAACAACATAAAATCAAGCATGAAATTTCATCAAGGGCTTTTATCATATAAGGCTAACCTATATAATTATGAAAAGCAATTTTTTCACCACATAATTTCATGAATATTAATATAAATACATGTCCTAATTTTTACCAAGCTTAAGTACGCATGAAATCATGATGAATAATGAACATACCAAAATCGACATGAAAATGCCAAGGAAAATATCATAAAATTATATACATATGAAAATAACAGCATTTCCATAAATAAACATGAATTATATTAACAAATATCACCTTAACTTCAGGAAAAAACATAATATAACAACTAAATCAAGAAACTTTGATCATTGCTTTTACACTAGGTCTTTCAACATAGATTAAAATCCATGAGATCAAATAGTCACAAAGCGCATTAAAGGACGAAACAAGCTTGAAATGAAGAAAAATCAAGAGTTATCTAAGTAAAATACCTTGAAAACTTGAAAAACTTAAGATATTCATGTTTTTTTAGTGCTTTTTGCTTATGCCAACGTTAGCCTCCAACTTGAATCATTATTCCCCTATGATTAAAAAAATCATTGGCTGAATTTCTTTATTTTTTTAATTTTTATCTTTTAAATGGATATTTTCAAGCTTAATTAATTAATTTTGTCATTTTGTATGAATCATCAAATACTAGTCACTAATCCAATGTGTGAGTCAAGTAACCTAGTATTAGGCTTCATAATTATTTTGGTAATAGTTACCTTAATAATAAAATTCAATCTCTATTAAATTAATTCTCGTATAATTGAATTATCAAATTTTGAAATTAAAATAAATATTCATAAATTTTTGAACATGTATGCATAAGCAAAATCGTAATTACAAATTTCATGAAAAACAAATAAAAAATTAAGTGGAATGACTAAATTGTAAGAAAATAAAAGTTATAAATTCAAGGAATAAATTCAATTACTAATTTAATCATGTGAGAGACACAATTAAACATATGAAAATTTTTGGCCTAAATGAATTAGTAAAAAAATTTTAGAGAGAGAAAATTTTATTAGGCTTCATTGTAAAATTAAAATAAGCTTGGTGGGCTTGTTGGAACATCCAAATGGGCTTATTGGGTTTGTTGAAAATCCCAAATGGGCTTTGGCAAAATTGTTGGTTTTGTTGGGAAAATGAAATGGGCTTTGTAAGCTTACTGGGCTTGTGGAAATAAATATGTTTTAAGGCCCATTAAATAAATTAAAAATTTTAAGCCCATAATAAATCCTTGGCCCATTAAAAAATAAAAATAATAAAATTTTCATATAAAAATTCAAAAAGGAATTCTTGAGCAATTTTATGTGTAGGAAAATGACAATTGTAAATTCTAAACTCATAAAAATTTACGAGAAAAAAACCTTCACGGAAGAAAATTGATATCCAATAAAAATGTATTGAAATTTCAAAAAGCTATATCCAAACTAATTTATTAAAATGTGTGAAAATATTTATAGTTTTTAACTTTGAAAAATTTTAAAGAAAAATTTTACAAATAAGAAAAAGTTCATATTTTGGAGCAGAGAAAATTCTAAAATACGTTCAAATTTATTACAATGAATTGAATTTGACATACTTAAAATATTAATTTGTAAAAATAATAAAGACAAAGCTATGAAATCCAAAAAAATTTTACCAAGAAATTTCATGAGCATGACATTTATGGTATTATGAAAAATTCAAATTTAATGACTAAATTTGACAATTTGACACATTTTGGTATAAAATGCCAATAAAAATTTCTTTCTTGAATATTTTCATTTTTTTGGTGTGTGTATCGGCATAAATATTACAAGGTATTGGTAAAAATATATGATAGTCAACTTGCGAATTTTTACAAAATATCTGAAAAAATCCTTAAAAATGGGAAATTCGATTATAATATCATTGCAAAAATAAATTTCACAATTTGACAATAAAAGATTTAAAAACTAATTTTTCTTTAAATTCATCCTTTTTATCAGAGATTTATTCTCTGCGACTCTCAGAATTACACTTTTTCTAATTAATGCCTAAGAGGTCATTCCCATATGATAAAATAGGTCTTGATAATACCTAATCCACTTAAAGAAGTCAACCCCTACAAGATGATTACCTAATTATCAGTCTTAGATATTTTAAGATTACTATGGAAAGGGCTCAGGAAAAATTAGATGTCTACACTTATGAAGTCAAGTTACTTTCTTTAAAGCTTCAAAGGCAAGCACATATTTAACTTCCATTATGGAGTTAGTTGTATAAGTTTGTTTTACACTCCCCTATACAATCATGCCTCCTTTTAGGATAACTATAAACCCTGAAGTCAATTTTGTCGAGTCCCGATAAGTTTAGAAGTTTAAATTCATATATCCCACAGGTGTTATGTCCCATTTGGAATATACCAACATATAATTCCTAGTTCTCTTAAGGTACTTAAGTATATACTTCACAGCTTCCCAATGCTTGTTGTTAAGATTTAAACTAATAGCTACTTATAATACCAACTGCATAACTAATACCCGGACGTGTGCGAAGCATAGCATATATGAGAGGGACTTTCTTTATGGGTTCTCTTTCTTTGGGTGTCTTAATGTAATTCTCCAAAGAAAGAGTGAATCCCGCCATAGAAGTTTGTAAACCTTTCTTAGCATCTTGCTTTACATGTTTTTCAATGATTTTATCTACGTATGAAGCTTAGGATAAAGCTATCATCTTGTTTTTTTTATATCTTTAAAGAGATAAATACCTAGAACATAATTAGCTTCCCCTAAATCTTTTATGTCAAATTGTTGTGACAACCAGAGTTTAATCGATGATAAGTTTCCTACTTCATTCTGAATGAGTAGTATGTTATTGACATATAAGACTAGAAAAAACCATTTTGCCCTCCTTGATATGTTTATAAACACAAGGTTCATCAATGTTTTGCTTAAATCCAAAGACCATGATCGCTTAGTTAAACTTTTGATTCAATGAGTGAGAGGCTTGCTTTAATCCATAAATGGACCTAAGCAACTTGCAAACTTTCGTTTCCTAGCCATTTGTTACAAACCTATCTACTTACATCATATAGATGCTTCATCAAAATGGCCATTCAAGAATGCTGCCTTGACATCCATTTTGCCAGATCTCATAATCGTGAGCCATAGTAATGGGAAAAAGAATGTGAATGGACTTTAGCATCGTAATAGGCAAAAAGGTTTTGTCATAGTCAACACAGCTGTGTGCATATATCCCTTTGCTATAAGTCTAGCCTTAAAGGTTTCAACTTTCCCTTTAAAATTCCTTTTTCTCTAGTAAACCCACTCACACCCTATGAGTTTTACCATTTTGTGAACGTCTACATTCTCCTAGATTGAATTGGATTTCATAGAATCCATCTTAGAGTGCACAACCTTTTATCAAAGCTTTACATCAACATCGATCATAGCTTTATTGTAGGTGACTAGATCACCTTCATGTTCCATGGCCTTAAATTGATAAATCTCGCCAACATAGATGAAAAATTAAGTTTCTTGGAAACCTTTCCATGATGATAAAACTCCCTAAGTTGTTAATCATTTGTTTGTCTTTCATTGGAACTTAGAGTTGGATCTAAGATCGAAATCTATGAAGCAATTTTTTCTCTTGATAATTCCTCAAGCACCACTTTACTTTGAATCTATTCATGAGGAAAGTTGCATGAGTTGACGCAATGACTTTTTATTCTTTTAGGTTATAAAATAGTCTTTCCTTTGTTCTCTTAGGGCACCTTACCAACACGTAAATTCTGAACATGATTCCAACTTCTTTGCATTCTTATCCAATACATGTGCCAAGCACCTTTCATATTATCATATGTCCAAGGAAAGGTTTTATTGCCTTTCACAATTCCTATGGAGTCTTAGGAGCTGACTTGGTTGTGGTTCAAAATGTAACATGCTGTTTATAATGCATACCCCTAAAAATATAATGGTAGCTCCAAATAACTCATGATAGATCATACCATATTTATAAGTTTTTATTTATTCTATCAACCATGCTATTCTATTGTAGAGTACCCAGAGTAGTCAATTAGGACAATCTTATTCTCTATGAGATGTCTTAAAAATATATCGAAAAAAATATTCATCATCTTAATCAGATTAAAGTACCTTAATGGATTTACCTAATTGCTTTTTCATTTTTGCATGATACTCTTTAAACTTGTCAAAGGTTTCACGTTTGTAGTGCATCAAGTACACATATCCATATCTAGAGCAGTCATCTATGAGTGATACATAGTACTTATACCTTCTTTGAATTGATGTTCATAGGGCCACATATGTTAGTATGCATAATTTCTAAGAGATCTTCGACCTTTATACATTTTGCTTTAAAAGACCTCTAAGTCATTTTGCCTTCAAGATAATATTCATACTGGGGAAGACGTACATCCTTGAAAGATTCTAAATGACCATCATTCACCAATCTTTGAATTCTTTCTAGATTAATATGACAAAGTCTTAAACGTCAAAGGTACACCTTATTAAAGTGAAAAGTTTTTAACCTTTTAAAGCTATTCATTAATTCAATGTCAAGTAGTGAGTACCTCTTTGGTTTAAAGAAATAAAGACTACCTTCTATCCATCTAGAATAGCTAAAAGACATCTTTTTACAAATCATCACAGTTTTATTAAAAGAAACTAAACAAGAAAGCAAAAAAAATAAGGTGCTTATTAAAACTAGGAACATAAAAATAAATTTTCAACAAAATAAATCTAAATTCATCAAAACAAAGATGTACATGTCCCATTACTTCAGCCAACACCATGCTTCCCCTAATAGTTCCTAATGAAAAGTTCTTGTAAAGTAAATTTCTCATTTCCTTGAACCCTACAAAGAAACACAAATGTGTTTAGTGGCTCCAGAATCAGTAACGCAAATGTCTTTTAAATCTTCCACTAAATAAGTTTTAATAGAAAAAAACTACCTTCCTTACCCTTAGAGGTTGGGAATTCCTTACAAGTCTTTTTAAAATGACCAATTTTTGGCTTTTTTTTTCTTACTTTTGAATAAAGAAAGAATAGAAGACTTAGAAGCTTTTTGTTTCATTGCATTTTATTTTTTCTTTTCCTTGTTACTAAAACCAAAAATAGAAGCAACAGCCAAATTTGCCTCTTTTTTGGTTTTGTTGCCATCATTTAGCATAAGCTCATAAGCCTGCAACTTCCTCATAAGCTTAGTGAGACCCAACATTTTGCTTTCTAGATTATATGTGGCCCGAAAACATATAAAATCCCTTAAAGAGTTTTAAACACTATCTCAATTGGGTCTTGGTTTCCAACTCTGCACCATTGTCAGTAGCCTTAGCAAAGCACGCCATAAGCATGAGCATATGATCACTC
The DNA here is from genome assembly GCA_038381835.1 of Adansonia madagascariensis. Classification (NCBI taxonomy): domain Eukaryota; kingdom Viridiplantae; phylum Streptophyta; class Magnoliopsida; order Malvales; family Malvaceae; genus Adansonia; species Adansonia madagascariensis. Next base: position 109,551 of record JBBYHL010434908.1, read on the forward strand.
ATCGAAGTTCTTGCTTTTGCTTATAGTTCATTAAATTTGTAATATTGGATTATCTAGCCAACTTGGCCTCTAAACTTATCTTTCAAATTATCCATGATCTGTCTACCAGTGACATATTTCTCATATTGCTTTTGCAAAGCGCTTGACATGCTAGCTAGCATATAGTAATATGCCATGTCATTAAACTCATTCTATCATGTATAAAATGAGAAAGGCTAAACATTAAATGCATCATTTAAGGCTTAAGTAGGTGAGGTTTGTCAAGTAGAACTTCTATTTCTCACAGTTGAGAATGATTAGTAGATTTTTTTTCTAGTCTTTATAATTATCTCTATTTAGTTTGTCAACAGTAAGAATTTGAATAAGAGGTTAGGTGACATTTTGAGCTGAAACAAATAAATATAGTCAATACATTACAATCATGCTCAAGCAAATATAAAACTACAAGTTAGTAATTAAAAATAGTATCAACATTATGCCCTTAGCTTTCATTGCGAAATGAGGCATGCATGACTTAAAAATTTTTTTTCTTTCAATGGGAAAACATCTTCCTAATCTGGACTCCTATCTTTTTATGACGTTAAGGGTGTGAAAAGGTACAAGTTCTTAACTTTTGATTGTAAAGGAGGACCATCGATGAATCGCTCATCCAATTAATCTTAGATAGCCATAACAAAGTGGCCAACGCTTGGAGTCACTATTGATCATGTGGACTAGACATAATCATAAGCCTATTAAAATCAATATTTTAAGTTACAAAACTTGAAACATTGATTCCATGCTCTACATTATTTCATGATTCCTTCTTTGGGTCTGGGAGTTGGTTACACATAAAAAGGTAAAAACCTCTTTACGATGCTCAAAATTGATACCTTTCTAGCCATGTGTTAACTTGGTTTTAGTTTTTTCTATTTTAACTTGTCATTGTTTTGATGTAATCCTCTTTTACTACATTAGTTTGAAAAAAATGATAAACCTAGGTTTTTAATGAAAATTTGAATCTTATACATGCCTTATAAGGGTAAAGAGCATTGAACTTTCAAACTTAAATGATCTCCAGATTTAGTTTTGAAAAATCAAATATTTTATGTCAAGCATTAGGGTGATACTTACATAAAACATCCCTTTTGTAATTTTTGAAAATCGATTTTGATAAATATGAATGCAAGATGACCACCACTAAGGAAGACGTGTTAGTAAAATGATAAAAGATGTAATACTACATAAAATAAATCATGCAAAGTAATAAAAAAAGAAAAAAAAGGAGCGATCATAATGTATCTCATAATTAAAATAACCAAATTGACAATTTTGTAGATGTGTTTAGATCCATTGATTTATCAAGGCACAAAATTCAGTTAAAATCTTAACAAGTCCAAAGAAATCTAGGAGAGAGAAAATTTAACTTTGATCATTTTTTTAAAAAAGTGAGGTTATGGTATCCTTCAAAAAATGAGGATATGTGATCCTATGAATGAAGATTTTGATAATTACAAAGACAAGCTTAAAGGGTTTATCTTAATGATGGGGTGGTGATTTCTTGACCAAAAAATAACGTTTTAACAATTTTTGAACAAAATAGGTGATTTTTAATAAAAAGGAAAATTTGCTAAAAATAAGGGTGATAAGTCTTAAAAATTAGTTCATGCCTTGATATGAGCCTATGAAGGTTAGGACATGTTCTTTTTGGCTTAAAGGGATTATTTAGGATAGTGGTAGAAATTAACTAGTTTTAATAGTTGTTGAAAAATAGAAGACAGCTTCGTGATACCCCCTTTTAGATGTTATTTTGAACAAATGCAAATATTTCAAGGGTTGTGTAAGACTGGAAAGGTAACTTGATAGGGATCGACAAAAAAATTTCAAAACTCCTAGAAAATTGCCTTTGATGTGGAAATAAACTTTAAAATTAGGTCAAACGAGGCCTAACAGCATTTGTAGGGTAAAAGGTGTAGCAAACTTTGGAAAAACATTTCTGATTCATGTAAAATTGTTAAATCACAAATGATACCTTTTTTAAAAAAGTTTCACGAAAAGAAAAAATATTCTAAAATTCATAAAAATAATCTTATGGGCCAAAATGGCCCAAACAAAATGTAAGTCTTTATTTTTAAGTGTTTTGGACAACATTGGTTTGGAAAATCATAACTTCATATTCAGAATGATCTTATGGAAAAAATAATACTGTTGGAAAGGTAAGGGTAAAAATCAAAAAATTAATGAAAAATATTTTATGGTTCAAAAATGATTTTTTTAAGTTATAACTATAGTACTTTCAAGGCCAAAATGGTGAATGTTTTGGTTTTCTAGGTTTCTTAGGTCTCAGCTCAAGTCATGGACATCCAAATGTCTATAACAAAAAAGAATGAGTGACATGGACTTTATGACTTATTCCACATTCTCTAAAAGTTTAGGGTGATGAAACAGACCATTGACCATGCCAAAAACAAAGGACTCTAAGCGTAAGAATACATAGAGATGCTACTTAAATCCATGACATCAAGAAATATGGCATGAAAGTTATGTAAACATGCTTGAAAAAAGAAGAAATGCTTTCCAGAATTTTACAAAAGCATCAAAACTCATCATTATGATGAAACAAGCGTAAAATAATAAAAAAACCTGATAAAAGGGTGAAGAAAACACCAATACAGCCTAAATCTACCATATCCAAGGCCACTAAATGCACGAGAATCCTAAAATAAGCTCATAGCCAACATGTTAGAGCTTGCTAAATGATGAGAGATTGAAAAGCAAGTACATAAAGGAAAAAATATAAGGACTATGCCCCAAAGCTTTGAGAACCATGCTAGTATTGTTGAACAAAATAGATTTTTGACTTGTGGCTCACGTTTTAGCTTTCCCTTGCTATGATTTTAATAAGAAAAGGTGGTTAAAAATAAGCTTGAAGGTTTTTATATCAATAGAAGGTGTTTTATGAGGAATAATAATGGTTTTGGAGGTTTTAAGGCAGTTTTAGAAGGTGCCAATAGATAGCTATGGGAATAAGTTTTTTTTCTTTTAAGTGTAAAGATTGATGTAAAATGTGTAAGGTTTTTCAGCTAAGCTCATAACATATCTTACATAGGATTCATTGTCAGCGCCCAAAAATCTAGGATAGATGAGGCATTTGAGTCATTTAGGGTAGATAAAATGGTGACTCATGGTATTGAGGAAAAATCTTTTAGTATTTTATTAGCTAAGGCATAGCCTGGTAGTAATAGTAAACCATGCATGGGCTGGCACTATGAGTAAGGTCAAGTTTCCCCTTCATCAATTCACATTTTCTTATGAAATAGACTTATAACATGCTTAATAGATCATTTAAAAATGTTAAAACCCAATGTTTAAGCCCAAAAATGAAGTCCATATGATTTTTAGGAAGTTATGCTTAAGGTTGGATAATTTTTAGGCCAAAGTCATGACCAAATTCATGTTTTGATGTTATGGTGAAATGGTGTGAAAATGGCACAAAGTAGGCAAAATTTACCTTATGGTATCGATACAAGAAACTTTGCATTGATGCAAGGAACTTTCCATTGATACCAAAGACTTTTTATTTTGATACTAAAAGCCCTAAATCGATACCCAATGCATTTTTTGCTTCTATTGATATAAACAGCATTGTATCAATACTAAGCACAAAATTTTTTTTATGTCAATACCTCTTCGCCTATATCAATACATATCGCCCAAAAGTCATGATTTTAGGTTTGAAACAACCTGGTATTGATACAAAAGCCTTCTATATCTATACCTTCCCTTAAGTATCAATACTTCATGCCCTGTATTGATACATCTTGACCAAAATTCACAATTTGAGCTTTAAATTAACTTTGTGTCAGTACGACAACTTCTTGTATCAATACCATGATGAATGTATTGATACATGGCCTTTTGTACTGACACCTGTTCATGCAAATACGAATTTTATGCACCTTTAACCCCTTAAACACATCACCTTAGCTACAAATAATGGATGACTGACCTGTGCTTGCTCAAATAACCTTGATGACACCTCAAATAGTGAATTTTTATGTCTTTTTCTCTTTTTCTTAGATATGGCCCCTGGGCATTTACATTTTCCCTAAAAAATTTTTTTGCCTGTCAACACAGCACCTAAAAGTCATTATAATTTTTATTCTCATTATTTTGTTTTATCACTTTTCATTTAAGCCTCGAAGATGTCAAAAATTGACTCAAACAAAATAAGGTGTCTATTGCTGTTGTTCTTTGGCTGTTATTGAGCATTAGGAACAAGGCAAAGACTAATAGACACCATTTTGATAGGGGTATGCTTAATGCTACCTCATGTTCTTGCGATGAAAAGGCTAAAATTAATATGATGCTGAGATAAAAATAATATTTTGGCAGCAATCCCAATTCTTGTGACAAAAAAAAAGTTTAAATTTTGGATGAAAAACTTAAGCTATCCCTAGGTTCAACTTAAAAATGATAAAAGCCTTTAGATGAATAACTTAGGCTATGATCCTAGGCTCAAACTATCCATAGGTTTGACTTAAAAAATGGAAAAGGTACAACTAATTAGACTAGAACCACCAGACTTATTAAGTTTAATCTTCCAGACATGAGCTAGTTAGCTTGGACTAACCTACCCGTATAGCTGGGCTTTAACTTTTGATGACATGTGCCAATTAGTTGGGACTAACCTACCAATATAACTAGGCTTTAATTTTCGATGACATGGGCTAATTAGCTGGGACTTACCTACCGACATTATTAGGCTTTGACTTTTGATGACATGGACCAATTAGTCAAGACTGACCTACTAGCATCATTGGGCTTAGACTTTTGATGACAAAGGCTAATTAGCTGAGACTGACCTACCGGTATCATCAGGCTTTGACTTTTGATGACACGGGCAAATTAGTTGGAATTGACCTATCAATATCATTAAGCTTAGACTTTTTTAACTGGGGCCAGATAGCCATAACTAGCTTACTGACATTATTAGGTTTAAGTCTTTTTACTAGGGCCAATTAGCTAGAACTAACTTATTGGCATTATTGGGCTTGACTTTTTTAACCAGGGTTAATTAGCTAAAACTAGCCTACCGGCATTATTAGGCTTAAACTTTTTGATAGGGGCCAATTAGTTGGAACCAATATACTAGCATCATTGGGCTTAACTCTTTTGACATGGGCTAATTAGCTAGAACTAACCCGACAGCATCATTAGGCTTAACTCTCTTGACTAAGGCCAATTAGTCAGAATTAGCCAATTGGCATCATTAAGCTTAACCCTTTTGACATAGGCTAATTAACTGTAATTAACCTACTACTATTATTGGGCTTAACTCTCTTATCTAGGGCCAATTAGTTGGAACTAGCCTATTGGTATTATTAGGCTTAAACTTTTGATGTTTATAAAAAGGCATCTTATAAGACTTTGTTTATGCATAAAGTGCATTTGAACAATGCATATGTTGATGTAATGTAACTGCTTTTAAGAAAATGCATGCATAAATGTATGTATTTATTATTCTTTCACATGTACATGTGGTATTGTTTTGGCAAGTGAAATATTTCTTGACACATGAAAGGTTAAAAAGATTTATTGTCTCTCTTTCTCTTTGTGTGTGTTGACATGAATCCCTCTTGGAGGTGTTTTGCATTTAATCAAGGATCGTTTCCAACTTTTCGGGGTGACCATGTTGCTAAAAATAGATATGAGACCTTTTTAGGGATGATATTGAGGTTTTGAACTTTTCTTGCCCAACCTGCCTTTTGTGTTTCAACTATGAAGTCAGGGCATCTTGATTTTTTTCCTAAGAGGACAAAAAAACAAGGGTAATATTCCTCAATTCAGGACTACACTCTCATAACCTTATAAGGTTTTCAGCTCTTTATTTGAGGCGATTAAAATCTTGTGTGCCACAAGTCGCATTGTTATAGCATTGAGCAAATAAAACTCAATTTACCCCAAGTAAAATTCTTTTTCTAAACTTAAAGGTAATGACAAGTGATATTTAATTGACATCAAAACTTCAATAATTAGTGATCATCTCTAAGGGCATTCTTGACAAAGGTAAAAAATTAACTTTGTCTGTATGGTTTAGGCTAATTTAGATGTGACATATTGACATGAAAGCTCTAAAGTTCAACATTATTGACAAATTATGACTGAAGCCTCTTGAAGTTAACCAAGAAGAATAGAGTTTTGACTAGTGACACCATGCAATCAAGGGTCAACATGAAATGGTCAAAGGCTTGGGCTTTAGCACATCAATCAAGAAGAAGAGACGAATGTTTCTCCACTTAGATTTCTTAAAGTCTTATCATGACACTCCTTCAATTTTTAGATATGAAAGTGTGGTATGTGAAAGTGTGGTAGGTGTTAGATTTTGCTAGTAACTCTTAATCCTCAAAAAGTTGTTTGGACAGCTTCATTGATAGGTGTTTGTCCTAATTAAGTTGTATTAATTAGGTAAATATTTTAATAGATATTTTTAAAACTTGACCTTTTGCATTGACCTATGAAAGTTCTAGATATCATAAGATTTTAAAAGTCTTCATGGCCTTCTTGATCGGATGGGATGATTTTCCTATTTATGGCTTTTTAGGCATTATCGAAAATGACTTTAGGATTTTTTACTTTGCTCTAGACTGCCCTATTTGGATTTTCACCCTAGAGGTTTATTCTTTCTTTTCTTGACCTTTTTCTTTTTTATTTTTTTTCACTCTAGACAGTTTTTTGTTAACTGTTTCATCTTGCCCTTCAAGAAAACTTAAGATTTTCTAAAAAAAATAATTTCTCAAAGAATAGGGTCATCATTTCAAATTGCCATGCATGACCGAGATAGATTTTTCATGGTGTGTAATGCAGGTTAAGGTTTAAGGTTTTGAAAGAAAGTGTATACAAGCCCACATTTAGCATTTAAAGGTGATAAGATCAAGGATCATTTCTTTTTTAAGGGTTTCTACACCTTCTACCTTTAATGTCCCTATTTCTTTTATTTCCCTCTCGTTTGATTTGATCTTGACTTTGACTTTCAATTGATTTGATCTTTTATTTTTAGTTTGATCTTGACTGTTCTTCTTTTTTAACTTTTTCTTCTTCTTTTAGGGAATTTTGACTTTGATGACTCGATATATCCTGTATTTGCCCTTCGATGGTGGGCATTTTGATAATTGTCAAAGTGGGTATCTACCCTATTTCCCTTAAAAGGATTTTCATGCCTTCAATGTGGATGGTGATCCTTAATCAGAGTTTTCGAAAGAACAAACTCATTAGGCTCAAAAGAGGTTGATGGGGAATGATTTTGTAATTTATGAAAGCATGAAAGAAAATATGGTTATCTTTTATTTCAAACATGACTATATGGACTGATGAGTTATTCTTTGGGGTAAGGTTCTCTTAAAGAACATGTTGAATATCCTAACAATGTAGCATTCAATTTCATTTTACTTTTTCTTTTCCTAAGTGCACGCCCTAATACTTTTGTCTTGTCACATTAAAGGCATGTTCCTTAAAGTGACTAACTTGCCCAAGCCATAAATGATTTTAGATTTCAAGCAACTAAACAAAAGGGTTTAAATAGTTATGAGGGAGTCTCTATGAGGATTTGCTCTAAAAATATGAACAGTGTGTTTTAATTATGTTCCCAACTAGTCAAAGTTATCAAGAAAGTTTTATGGTGTCTATGACAAGGGTCATCTAAAGGGATTCAGGGAGTCCTGAGGATTTACTACAATAAGAATAGGAACATTGCATTTTGATTTTGTTTCCTACTGGTCAAAAGTTTAGGGAAAGGTTGTGGTATCAATGACAAGGGTTGTCTAAAGTGATTCAAGGAGTCCTAAGGTCCTAACCTAATCTTAGCTCTTGTCAAACTACCCATCTAGTTCCCGTACAAGTGGGTCTTGATACCCAACTTTCAAGCAGCCCGAGGGAGAATCCTTCTAATTATTCATTTTTATGTGATTTTCAATTTTTAAAGTAGTCTAAAGTGATATCACATAGGACATAGGTGAAGTGTTTTGTCAAAGGTAGATTTGCCCCTAAAAATATAGCTAATTTGTTAAGACTATCATTATTTTTTTTAGAAAATTATTGGTACCTTCAAGATTGGATCTAATCACGTTAAATCCTATTGCCAAAGAGATTCAACATTCGAAATGAAGCATGATGCATGATTATTGACACCTAATTTTGTCTGAGCCCCTTTTTAATAGTCCAAAAATATCCGAGACTAAGAACCCAGTGGCCGCTGAGTGAATATTAACTTCTGAAGGTGGACTTAATATCTTCAAGACCTCTACAATCATGCTTAAATGGCCGTATTTACACATGACAGAAAAATTACCATTTCAAGATCACAGAGAATAAATCTCAAATAAAAAAAGAGATAAATATGAAAGTAAAATAATTAGCTTTTAACTTTATTCTTTTAAAATTTTGAAATTTATTTGTTCAGATGTTATCATGGTCAAATTTCCCATTTTAAGGAATTTTTTAAGATTTTTTCATAAAATTTGGGAGAAGTTGATCATCATATATTTTTACATATACTTGTGCCATTTTAATGCTTATATGCACTTTGAAAAATAAAAAATATTTAAAAAATCCATATCAGCATATTATACCATAAGGTATCAAGTTGTGAAATTTACTAATTAATTTTGGATTTTCACTGCACTACAAACTCCCACTTACGAAACCTTTTAGTGAAATTTGTTCTAGAACTCAAGTTTTATTTTTATTATTTTTGTAAGCTAATATTTTGAGTAAGGTATTAAATTCAGCTCGTTCTATTTAAATTAGAATTATTTTTTAAATTTTTCTAACTTTCAATATATGGGGTTCTTTTACTCCGTAAAATTTTTTGATGAGATTTTTTTTAAGTTTAAAATTTTTAAAATTCATCAAATATTTTTATTAAATTCATGTTAAATCAGTTTCTAAAACTCAAATTTATTTTATGAGTTTTGAATTTTATATATATATATATCAATTTTTTTCTATAAGGATTTTTCTTGTAAAATTTTACGAGTTTGAAATTTTCAATTAAGATTTTTTATTGCGATTTTATTTCTTTAATTTCCAAAATATTGTTTGTGTTTATATTTGTTAATTTTTATTTTATTTTTATTTTTAATTTTGGAATTAAATAAGCCAGTTTCATGGAAACTAGTTTAGTTGGATTTCAATTTTCACCTAGACAATTTAGTTTGGTTCTAACCCTATTATTAATTGATTTTATCTTGATCATCATTAAGATAATGAGTCATCCATAATGACTCACACAAGATGACAAAAACTTTAATTCATTCTTATCATAATAAAATATCAACCAAAAAATAAAAAAAAGAAAAAAAATAATAAGACTTTCAACCGAGGGGCATTTCAACCCCCTTGGTTGATTCTTCCTCCTATAAATAAACGGGATAGAACTCTCATGAAGGTTTATTGTTTTCATTCCAACAATTGGCCATCTTGCTAAGGATTTTTAAGCTAATTTTCTAAATGTTCAAGCTTTCATGGTAGCTTCTTTTAAATTTTTTCTCATCTTCTTCATTTTCCATCATTTTCCTTCCTTTTAGTGAGCTTGATGATCACTTGTGTTCATGAATTTTAATCCATGTTGAAAGCCAACTATAAAATCCATGAACAAATTCCTTAATATAGTTGTTAAGTTTGGTTTTTCTTTAAAAAAAATTGATTTTTATCAAGAAAACATATTTTTGTTGATATATTGTGTATTTTATCATGTGAATATGTTTACAATTATGTTATTTTCCTTGCCATTTTCATGTGAATATTTGATAAAATTAGTTTATATATCCATATTTCATGATTTTATTCATGTTGATGATGATGCAAACTTGGCAGAAATTAGGATATATGTTGATTATTCTTGTATTCATATTAAAAATATTTTTTCTTCTTTGTTAATGATTGGCTGGCTTTGACGATGATCCTTAAAGGAATTTTCGTGCTTGATTTTATGATATTTGGACTATTTTATCATGTTTAAAAATTATAGGGACCTAAAAATAATTTTTCCAAATTTTTAAAAGCCTTGGAAAGGTGTTTTAATAGTTGGTTGCTTCAACAAGGGCTTATTTATGAATTTTTTAGTTTTTAGGCTATTTTGTAAATATGAAAAGTATAGGAATTAAATTGCAAAACTAAAGAAATTGATTTAAGAGTTTTCATGCTTGCCTGAATGCTTGGTAGACATTAGGGGTGTTTTCCATGCATTGTTAACATGTTTGGATGCATATCATACAAACCTTTTTAAGACCACTTTGAAATTTTAGAAAGTTTAGGTACTTGTTTGCAAAACTTTAAAAAATTATCCCAAGGCCAAAAGTGCTTGGCTAAACCTTCCTTGTGAATTTTGGTATGATTTTTGTGCTGATTTAGATTTGATGTTTAATTTTGCATTTTAATTATGTAGGGACCAATTTGCAAATTTAGAACAGTTTTGGGACCATTAAGAAAACCTAGAATTTTAGGTCAAAAGGGGCATTTCTAACATTGAATTCCCCCTTTAAGGCATTTTAATTATTTTTAGCATTATTTCGATCTTCTAGGGGTATAAAGTATTAAAATAGACTTTCATATTCTTTCGGTTCCCAGAAAGGGTATAAAATGTAATTTTGAAAAGGTTTAGGGCCTTAATTGAAATTTTTGCATTTCAAGTCACCTTAATATCCAAATTACCCATTTATGGTGAAAAGGTAATTTCTTACCATTTCTATATCTTTTAGGGTTATCGAGAGGCTTTCAAGATGAAGGTAATCTTTAAAGGCAATTTAGTAATTTCCCTTAGAACGAAGTCCAATGTATAGGATACTTTCCTTTAGTAATATAGGATAGGTTTGCCACTCTATGATCATTTTCAAGTCCTTCATGGTTGATAGGATACTTTCATGTCGAAGGTATACTCTAGGGATATTTTGGTAATTTTGTATTAGAACCGAGTCCTTTGATTATTAAGATACTTTTATGTCAAAGTTACACATTAGAGATAGGTTCATTACTTTAGACTATTTTTGAGTCCTTTAGGCTATTAGAACATGTTCATGTCAAAGGTATACCCCAAAGGCATTTTAGTAATTTGACAATAAATCTAAGCCTTTTAAAGTTACTATGATACTTTCAAGTCAAAGGTACTTTAGAGGACATTTTGGTCCTATCCAGCAAATTTGAGTTATAAGATTCAAGCTTTAGAACTTTTTGCCCAAACTAGGTCATTGGATAAATTTTTATTAATATTTATAAAATTAGAATTTTTGAAATTAAGGCAGTGTCTCCAAGTTAAAGTAGTTCATGGAATGTCTCCCAGTATGTAAGAGAGGTTTTATAGATTATTTTAATAACGAGATATCCTTTTCAAAATAAAAATTAGGATTTTATGAATTTCAAAAAAAATAAAACCTTTGGTATTCTTTTGGCCCTATATTAAGGTATAAAAGATATTTTAATTTTTTTCGTATTCCTCCAGCTCTATAGTGGGGTACAAAAGATAGTGATAAAACTTTTAATTCCTCCAGTCCTCTGATAGAGTATGAGAGATATTTTGATTTAAAAAAATATTAAAAACCTAATTTTCTCAAACAGAATAATAAATTGGCTTTGCAAAAATTTATTTTGGAAAATCAAAATTATACTTAAATACTAGATTTTAAAACTGAATCAATATCAAAATTTAAATTAACATGTGATTAATAAATTATTGATTGCTCGGCACAATGTGTTTAATAAATCCTTACTCGTGATTGTAATCGACTCCTGCACCCTTTCACATGATCTCTGGCCTTCATGTGGACCTCAGAATTTGTTTTTAAGAGTTTTGTAACCCTTAAAAAACGAATTTCGATAGGTGACCAATCTCATCTAGCCAAAATAGATTGGTGGTGACTCTTAGAAAATAAGAAGTCATTTCGTAATGATTATTTAAGGTTAACTTGAGTGAGCAATTCATCTCGACTGCTCGGTTCCCTAAAATAAAAATAATAAATAGTAATGGTATAGCTGCTATAAATAAAAAATAATGATATATATATATAGGAATGAAGGGTATGCCTGTCATATTAAGTTGGGCTAGTCAGCATTCATATCTGAGCCATATTGCGACAACTTGGTGACTCCACTGAAGACAAGTTAAAGAGTCAGGCCTAAAATTAATTACATGTTAACCAAATTTTGATTAATTCAGTGTCAGCCGATATTTAACTATAATTCTTGATATTTTCAAAACAAAAATATTTTATTTATCTAGAAATTTTAGTTTATATTGTTCAATTTTTCACTAATCGTTTTTCTTCTTTGTAGCATTATTTTTATAGGGCATTTAGAATAGGGCTTTTATTATTTTTTGAAAGAGTAGAATCATAAAAGGTTTGTTTGTTCCCCACACACCCTGTGCACATGAATGCCTTTAGATTATCCTCTAGGCTTATAAATAAGGCAAAGGTTACCTAGTATTTTAGAAAAGGGGTGAAGTAGCTCTATCTTTTGAGGAGTTAGCCTTTGTTTGGGCCAGTGAAAAACCTATCGGGTGTAAATTCCTATGCCTATCATAGTTATTAGCCTCATTACGTGCATGGAAGATACTCCCACTCAAATTGAACCCTTTCCAACATAAACTGATGATGGGTAAGGATTTGGGTACATTATCAGCTCTTTTCGGGCTCAGAGAGCAATTCGAGTATATTTAGATGTCTAACCCAAACTTCATGTAATGAACCATATGGGCCTCACCTAGTTAGAGCCATACCTGGTTCTAGAGGGTACTAATAAGGTACACATGGGGGAAGCCTTTAATCTTTTACTCTTATACTTTGATTTTCTTGATATTAATAAATGTATGTTATGCTACTATGATAACTTTTACTTTTATTTATTTCTTGCTTTAATTTGTTATATTATGAAGGATTCTTCTTAATTTTTAGCATGACATCCATATCCCATGGAAACTTGTAAATTCATTCATTCATCTTTTTTTTACATGCGTAAAGTTCACATTTTATATGCTCTTACATTCACAATTTCTACAATATACTAAAACTTCCATTTATTATATTTTAAGGATTAAGACATGGATATCAATGTAGAGGAAAGAATCACTGCAATAGAGTCCATCCAAGAGGAGTTCAGTCATGAAGTTCAAGGAATGAAAAACCTACTCAACGTATTGATAAAAATGGTTAAGGTTCTACATGGGACAAAAAAGGAACTTTTCCTAGGAGCATCCTCATCGTTGATGGATCCAGAAAATCAAAGTTTGGAAATCAATTAGAAACACAAATAAAGGCTTTAGAGGAGATAGTCAACGGAATTTGACATGAAATCTAAGAGATAAAGTAACAATTGTTTAAACTGTTAAAAAAATCATTAAAAATCTTTTGGTTCATCCTTAGGAGCCAACAATCTCTTCAACTTAACCTTTGGTACTTTGAGACTTAAAAGCTTAATCAAGCATACTATTAGACAAAGATTCCAATCCCTAGTTTATTTACGTGATTGAAATAAAGCCACCTAATTCTACACCTACATAAATTAGTTTGCCCTCTAACCCTACTAGTTTTTCTAGCACTACATTATCATCTTTTGGAACCTATAATATGAAAAGACCATAATCGAACTATTAATTTGATTCAATTCTACTGATCTTTGCAGCATTTTTCTCTCTTTTATTTTAGAATTACCTTGTAGTTCCTGTGCACATTTTTCCCTATGAACTTCCTTATCCTAAATGCTATGACATTAATGTATATTGTGAATACTAAGCAGGATTACATGGGCACTCGATAGAAAAATGCCATGCATTTAAGAAAAAAGTTCAAAACCTAATCAATGCTAGCATAATCCGAGTCGAATTAAAGTCAACTAATGTTGTTGAACACACATTGCTTTATCGAAAGCATTAGGATGCTAAGAAGAAGCATTAGGATGCTAAAAAGCAATAAAGTGATTATGAAGATAATATCTTGGCTACCTAAGCGGCTTTGTAAACATAAGGTTCCAAAAGAATGATCATTATTTGTAAGATTCCCTAGCATTGTTTTTCCTTTTGAATCATGTAAACATGTCTTTGTACACTAACGATGAATGAATATATCAGAGTTTTGGTTGCTAAAACAATGGTGTTTAATCATGACTTGACTTTTTCATTTTCTTACCCTACAATAATCTATATGTGGAATAACATGAATCACTGAATGGAAGGTATCACACAACAGGAAGAAATGCAAGCAAAAACTATAAGTTCGATTAAACTACTTGAGACAAGCAAGTTTGTTTGTACCTAAAAATACTATTTATACTCCTGCTAGGAATCCTAAAGGGCACAAGCTGAAAGATTATTTATTAACATCTAAGATACAAGTTAGTGGGCCTTCAAAATATGCAATCTGTAAACACTAGCCATCCTTAGTAATATTGATGCTTCTCACAAGGGGTAGATGAGAGAAATGCATAAAAAGAATTGATAGGTCTTTAACTTTGACAAGGAAGAAAGGATCATACAAGAGCAAAGCCTTGACCAAAGAAATAGCCTAATATCATATTAATATTTTTGTTGGGGGCTGAAAGCAACCACCTAAAGATACTCAATGTTTAGGAACCTTTCCCATAGTACATATTTATGCTGACCCTAAAGCTCACCAAGGGGCAACAGATGGCACATGTAGGATGAAAAAGTGATTCTATTAGTAGATGTTAATGAGTTATAGCCAATTGAAGCTAGAACTATAGAATTAGGACAACAAGGACATCTATTCAGATTACGTCCTCATTCCTAATCTTTCATCACTCAACAACCTTAGCAGTTATAAAGAAAGATGGAAATTGTATCCACTTCTTTCATTGAACAACTAATACTTAGCTATTGGTCAGCAAGAGCATAGCAAAATCAAAAATCAAAATAGTAGTAATGCAGAGCATGTTCATTGGCTTAAAATAGGGAAGACCAAACCTAGCATAAAAATAGAGTTAAAAGGACTAGAATGATATCATGGTCTTGCATCAAAGTTTGAAGATAAAGTGTGAACTCAAAAAGTCAAATTTAGATGATGCATTAGTATCATTTAGGGGTAAAAAAAGAGAAAAATATAAAAGGTTTTTGATAGTGATATTCGAAGACAAAGTTTTGATGGTGATATTCGAAGCATTCACAGGTTTTCATTCAAAAATGTCTTCGATGGTGATATTCAAAGACAAAGATTCAATGGTGATATTTGAAGCATTTACAAGTTTCATTCGAAAAAATGTCTTCAATGGTAATATTCAAAGACAAAGATTTGATGGTGATATTCGAAGCATTCAAAATACTTTTCAAGGTCTTCAATGGTAATATTCGAAGGCAAGGCTTTGATGGTGATAATCAAAGATTCTAATGTTTTTAAAGTCTTCGATCGTGATATATGCAGACAAAGATTTGATATGATATTCAAAGCATTCAAAAAAGTTTTTAAGTCTTCGATGGTAATATTTAAAGCATCTAAAAGTTTGGTTACAAAACAACTCTTTGGTGGCGATATCCAAAGCATTTTTAAAATTGTTTTTCACAATCCTTGATAGTGATATCTGAAGCATTGTAAGGATGTTTTCAAAATTTTTGGTGGTGAAATCTGAAGCATTTTAAAGTCTTTTCAAAATTTCTTGTGTCATATCTAAAGTTTTTAGTCAAAACACATCCCAAATGAAAGAAAAGGCAAATTCTTTTGGAAGATTCCTTAAGAGGATAATCAAGTACAAACCCTCAAGGATGCCAATTCGGCAAAATTTGATGTGCTGGTGGATGTCTATTAAGGATGTTTGGTCTAAAGGTCATTGACATTATGGTAGTATGCCAATAAAGAGCAATTTCTATCTTAACTTTAAAATTTTGTATATTTCTTTTCAAAAACTATAAATTATGAAAAGAAATTGGTTTATTAATAGTGTGCATACTGTCATCAACCATGAATTTTGTTAACAATGATTTCCAACATCTAGGATAATGATAATATTATAAAATTTTTTGCTTTGGTAGATGATCACCAAAAGGTTAAATTCTCTCAGAAAGGTCCTTCACTTCCACATATATGATCGTCTTGGACATTCAATCATATACCTTTCACTACCATAGACTTTTACACCCAAGTGTTCTCTTTTTGGATTCCTTAAAAGTCGAACAAACAAGTTATATTCCTAAAAGATTCAAATACTGATAGTTCAACATCTGTTGAAATAATGATACTAATTCTGAGATCTCCCTAATTTGGAGAACCTTTTGCCATAACTTTAATGACACTCTTCCAAATCCTTGATTTTGGAAGAATAAGACTAAACATTAACTACAAACATCCTTTTCTTTGTGATAAAACATTTTCAATCCAATATCTGATAAATAAGATATGAAATTTGAAGTTTTCCATACCAATTTGATTTTTTTCCTAAAGGCCCAACCAAAACCAAAATTCATTAATGGCTATGAAGTTGATATAGTTGAGGAGTGTACCTTAAGTCTTAAAATATATTTGAGTGTAACATCATGTTATTAAGGTACATAAAATGATTTCAAAAGAGAAAACCCTTTTTCCAAGCAAAAAATTGTATATTCAAATGGCTTCATTTGAAAATAAAAGGCCATTTTTCTTTGTCTTTTCACAAATGTAGAAAATTATCCCCTTTACAGTCCCTTTTGAGCCTAATAATTTATTCTTTCATTAAACCCTAACCAAGGATCACTCTCCACACTATGGGGCAAGTGAAGCAAGGCTTTAAGATCAGAAAGAGCAAATTTCAGTCTAAAGTTACAAATGTCATAAGGCAAATTCTGAAGACCAAATAAAGTTCACATTTCAAGTTCAAATATTCAGAGTAAAGAATAAAGAAAATTTCAAGTTCTTTTAAAATGAAGAATGATGAAGAAAGAAAAAAAACAAACTAGAAAAAGATAAAGAAATAAAGATTTGTTTGTCTTAAAAGAAATACTGAATTCAATTTCTTTTGAAGGGAAATGATCCTTGATTTGACTACCCATAAATACTTGATTTGGGCCTATTTGACGATATCGAATTCTCAAAGGTCTAGGACGATAAGGTAAAATCATCTGATCAATTTTAGCTTAAGATACCATATTCACCAAGAGCACACTTTAAAATGGGGAGGGCAGCTATGCTAACATAAAGTCAGACAGAAAGAGTCCATTCATAAGTTAAAGACAGGATCTTAGATATCTGTTGGCTTATTAATGACATTATCTTTTGTCGACTAAAAAAAGTGGAGATAAGATAATAAAAGTTGTAAACTCAATCTACTTTCACTTACACAATTTATTGAGTTAGACCTAACCTAAGATGGACTTAGAGGCTAATAGTTATGACTATCAAACAAAGGTGCTATCAAGTGTATTATAAGAAAAAAGAAGATGAAAATAATGAAACAAAAAAAAAGGGGGAAAAACTATTCTATGTACCTTACCTTAGAAATGGGTTAGATCTAGTGAATGTGATCTTTTCGAATGGGATAAAAGAATTCTAATTATTACTATTCACATTCTTTCCCTTCATTTAATAAAAAAAGAATATTGAACAAAGAGAAGAAGTAACTATTTAAAAGAGTTATAACTTCACAAAACTTTTCATCTCTTATCGTAGTTTAGACTTTTTGGATGATTTTTGAGTTTTCAAAAAATACGATGGGAAAATTAATTAAAAAAATAAAGAATGATGAAATTCTAGAGTGAAAACCCGAAAATGGCAGTCTCGAACAAACTTAAAGGCTTTAGGGTTGCTTTTAAATTAGCAAAGTCAGTAATGGAAAAAAAACCTACCATGCTAATCCTAAAATGCTCTTAAACCTCTAAAAATTTCATGACGTCAGCAAAAGGTTGATTCAAATGCCCAAATATTGATTTCTTTTAAGATAACCTTTGAGAATTTTTTACGCCCAACATTAAGATTTGGTTCTTATAAAAAACCTTTCAAATTAACCCTTTAAGACTTAGTATTTAAATAACATTAGTTTAACACCTATCAGGCTATTGTATTTGAACATCAACAGGATTTATAACTTGATTATTTACTTTTTAAGGAATTTTCATAAGAAGAATATTCACCCAAATTTGGTTTTGGTAAACCTCAACCTTCTTGTGTCAATTTTTTTATATTAAATTTTAGTAGTGCCACCTTATTTGTGCCTCTAAAATCATTTTCTCATTCCATTTAAAGATGTCCTAAATGGTGAGATCTATCACAAGAAAGCTTTAATATCAAAAGATGAAAATGGCATGTCTATTTTCCTTGATATTGGAAAATTCATTATTAAAATCATTCTCAAATTTCCATGGTTTTTGATTAAATGGATATTTTCTTGGGTTAGAATGAAAGGATGATCTCGTTTCATAAATCCTGGAATTTGGATGAATTATGATACTTCTTAGGGTTTCAATATATACTTTGAAAGATGAAGTGTTGACTCTTATTTAATTGCATAAAGTTATATCTTTGAATTCATAAACACTAGTTTGATATCTGGTTACATTTAGGAAAATGGAACAATGTTTAGATTCTTAAAGCCAAAAAGAGATTTCTTAGGGCAAACAAGAGATCACCTTTAATGATTTAAATCTTTAACAAGCCATTAAGAGAAAAAGAAATTGCCAACAATAAGGCTCAAACTGATGAGGCTTTGCTAACATATAGGAAGACTAACTCTTATAACGTTCAAAGTAAGTGTCTTTTTCATCCAATCTTGTGAAATGCCGCTGAAGTAGGATTTACAATTGTTATCCTTTTTATTTAATCCTACGAAAGGTAGGTGAAGTAGGATTTAAGTCTACTTCATTTTATCTTGTGAAAGGTAAATATAGTTTTAAGTAAAATATCCACTTCATTCAATTCTGTGAAAGGTGGGTGAAGTAGGATTTAAGTCTATTTTATTCGATCCCGTGAAAGATAATTAGAGTTTTGAATAAGATATCCTCTTCGTCTAATTCCACGAAGGGTAGGCAGAGTTTTGAGTAAGTTGGCCTCTTCATTTGATCAGTGAAAAGTAAAATAAGAAGAAGGCTTTAAGTTAACTTTACTTAGTTAGGAATCGATTTAGGAATTGATAAAGTAGAGTTAGCTCTTTATTTAATTTTGTGAAGGATAGGTTAAGAAAGATATAAAAAAAATGGCCTTTTCATTTGATTCAATAGGTTAAGAAAGAAATAAAAAATGGCTTTTTCATTTGATTCAATGGAAGATAGGCAAAGAAAGTTTTAAATCAACTTCGCTTGGTTAGCATTAGGTGAAGTAAAGTTCCCTCTTTATTTGATTTCGTGAAGGATAGGTGAAGAAGACTTTAAGTGAACTTTACCTGTTTAGAAACCGATGAAGTAAAGTTACCTCTTAATTCAATACTGTGAAAGATAGGTGAAGAAACCTTTAAGTCAACATTACATGGTTAGGAATCGGTGAAGTAAAGTTCCCCTTTCATTCAATTCCATGAAAGATAGGTGAAAAAGCCATTAAGTCAACTTCACTTGTTTAGAAACCAGTGAAGTAAAGTTACCTCTTTATTCGATTCCATGAAGAATAGGTAAATAAACTTTAAATTAGCTTCACTTACTTAGGAACCGGTGAAGTGAAGTTCCTTTTTCATTTGATTCGGTAAAAGATAAGTCAAGAAGACTTTAAGCTAACTCTACATGGTTATATGATAATAAAGTAAAGTTACCTCTTCATTCGATTACGTGAAGGACAAGTGAAGAAGGCTTTAAGAAAAATGGCCTTCTTATGTTCTCGTGTAGAATAGGTGAAAAAAGATGACCTCTTCATGCAATCCTGTGTAGGATTGATGAAGAAGGCTGACCTTTTCACGGGTTTCTCTATAAGGTCGGTGTAGAAGGCTTTTAAAAGCCTAAAAGTAGCTGATGGTTCCATCCCAATGAAATTGACACCCAAATTGAAAGCCCAATATTTATTGATGGCTTGGTCCTTATGAAATTAGGACTTAAATGTAAAAATATTGATGTAGTTGATGTATATATATAAAAAAAAATTGTAAAAAGGCTTATACAACTAAACATAATCGTGTCTATTTAGGTGTTCGCCCTATTCTTAATTCTTAGCAATGGCCAAAGAGGGGTAGTTGTCAACACATAATTTTTCTAGGCAGTTTAAAAATATCCAAGGCTAACTTAGCGACCACTTGTCGTAATGTGGCCTGGATACGAATTCTAACCAAGCCCGACTTAAATGGCCTTTGCTCTATATTTGTTAAATTTATCACTATTTTATATTCTCTTATTTCTATAGGCCTTATCATTATCAACATTTTCCTATTTTGGGGATCGAATGGTTGAGATGAATTGCTCACTCGATTTAACCTTAACTAGTCATTATTAAATGACTATTTATTTAGAGTCACCACCAATCTATTTCGGCTAAGTGAGATTGGTCACCTATCAGAGTTTATATTTTGAGGGTTACAAAACCTTAAATTACTAACTTCGAGGCCTGCGATCAAACCAAAAATCATATAAAAAGGGTCCAAGAGTCAGTTATAATCACAAGTAAGGATCAACCCTCTCGTTATGCTCGAAAATCAATACCTTATTAATTACGTGTTAACTTGAATTTTAATTTTTATTTGGTTTCAACATGTGCCATTTAATTATAAATTCTCCAACTAATGATTTATAAAACAAATTTATTATTATTCCGTGTTAGAAAGATCGGGTTTTTTGAATTTTGAAATTCAAAATCTCTTACGTACTCCATCGGAGGACTAATGGAACACGAAAGCATTTTATTGTTCTCCTTTGTGTCCCAATGGAAAACTAGAGGAACACAAAAGATTTTTTAAAATTAAAAATATCTTTTGCACCCCAGTGGAGGGCCAGAAGAATGCGAAAGGTTTTATTATTTTTATTTTTAAAAATTTATAAAATCTCGATTTTTATTTTGAAAAGGATACCTTGATATTAAAATAATTCATAGAACCTCTCTCATATTTTGGGAGAAAATCTACGTACTATTTGAACTTGGAGACATTGCCTTAATTTTCTAAAAAGAAAATTTTTATATTTTATCGAAAATATTTATAAAACTTCCTAAAACTCAATAACAATATAAAATGATGAACCTATTCCTAATGTATCCCTTAGACACGAAAATATCCTTCTAATCACATAGGACCTGGTTCTAACGAAATGACCAAAATGCCCTTAGGGTATATTTTCAACGTGAAAGTATCTCGATACCCCTAATGGACACCAAAAAGACCTTACAAGGCTAATGAATCCTAAACATTCACCTTTGGCATAAAAGCATCCCAATGAGAAAAAATACAAAAATGCCCTTAGGGTATACCTTCGACATAAAAGTATGCCGATACCCCCAATGGACACTAAAGTAACCTTAAAAGGCTAAATGAATCCTAAACATTCACCTTTAGCATAAAAGCATCCCGATGAAGAAAATTATGAAAATGCCCCTCGGTATACCTTCGACATTAAAGTATTCTAGTATCCCCAAAGAACACTAAAATGACCTTAGAAGGCTAAATGAATCCTAAACATTCACCTTTAGCATAAAAGCATCCCAGTGAGAAAAATTATGAAAAT
>JBBYHL010434909.1:0-24043 GCA_038381835.1 Adansonia madagascariensis
TTGGGCACCAAAAACATGTTCTCCTCATTGGGATAAATGACATCAATGCCTTTGTTTCATAAGAAAAGCTTTCTTTCTACCATTTTTTTAGAATTAAAGTTCGTCTGTCAATTTGGACAAACATGGATACACGTAATGATTTCATTTTTTTTCAATATTGGCCGCCATAAACACATTCTCCTTATTAGGATAAATGACATTGACGCTTTGGTTTCATAAGAAAAGCTTTTCTTTCCACCATTTTTTTGGAATCATAGTTCATTCATCAATTGCGATAAACATGGCTGTAGCTAATAATCTCCTTTCATTTCATGATTAGGCATCATAAACACATTCTCCTCATTGGGATAAATGACAATGATGTATTGGCCTTACAAGAAAAGCTTAGGATCAACATTCCTTAGGATTAGCGTTCGTTTGTTAATAGAGACAAACACGGATACACAAAATAATCTTATTTCTTTTCATGATTAGGCACCATAAACACATTCTCCTTATTATGATAAATGACATTGATGCATTAGTTCACAAGAAAAGTTTTTCCTTTGACCATTTTCTTAATATTAAAGTTTGTCCATCAATTGAGATAAGCTTGGATACACATAATCATCTCTTTTTTATTCTTGATTAGGCACTATAAACCCATTCTGCTCATTGGGTAAATGACAATGATACTTTGGTTTCATAAGAAAAACTTTTCTTTTCACTATTTTTTTGGAATCAAAGTTTATCCATAAACTGCAACAAACTTGGATGCACATAATAATGTCCTTTCATTTCATGATTGGGAACAACAAACACATTCTCATCATTTAGATAAATGACAATGATGCATCAGCTACATAGGAAAATCTTTTTTTCAACCATTTTCCTTAAAATAAATGCTTGCTCATTAATAGGGACAAACATCATTAATATAAATAATAATCTCCATTCTTTTTATGATTGGGGACCACAAACACATTTTCCTCATTGTTATAAATGATATTAACACTTTAGTTCGTAAGAAAAGCTTTTCCTTTCACCATTTTCCTAAAATCAAAGTTCATCCATCAATTACGACAAACTTGGATACACGTAATAATCTCTTTTTTATTCTTGATTAGGCACCATAAACACATTTTCTCATTGGGGTAAATGATAATGATGCTTTGGTTTCATAAGAAAAGCTTTTCTTTCCATCATTATCCTTAGAATTAAAGTTCATCCTTCAATTAGGACAAACTTTAATACATATAATAATCTCCTTTCTTTTCATGATTGGGCACCATAAATACATTCTCCTCATTGGTGTAAATAACAATAATGCTTCGATTTTGTAAGAAAAGCTTTTCTTCAAACCATTTTCCTCAGAATCAAAGTTTATCCTTTAATTGGGACAAACTTTAGTACATACAATAATTTTCTTTCTTTTCATGATTGGGCACCATAAGCACATTCTTCTAATTGGGATAAATGACAATGATGCTTTTTTTAAAAGAAAAGCTTTCCTTTCCACCATTTTTCTTAGAATCAAAGTTTGTCCATCAATTGGGACAAACTTCGATACATGTAATAATCTCTTTTCTTTTCATGATTGGACACCATAAACACATTCTCGTTATTGGGATAAATGACAATGATGCTTTGGTTTCATAAGAAAAGCTTTTCTTTCCACCAATTTTTTGGAATCAAAGTTCGTCCGTCAATTGCTACAAACCTAGATGTAAATAATAAGCTCCTTTGTTTTCATGATTGGGCATTATAAACACATTCTCCTCTTTAGGATAAATGACAATGATGCATTGGCTTTATAAGAAAAGCTTTTCTTCCAACCATTTTCCTTAGAATTAACATTCGTTTGTTAATAGAACAAACATGGAGACAAAAAATACTCTTTGTTATTTTCATGATTAAGCACCATAAACACATTCTCCTCATTGTGATGAATGACATTGACGCTTTAATTTAAAAGAAACGCTTTTCCTTCCACCATTTTCTTAAAATCAAAACTTGTCTATTGATTAAGGTAAACCTGGATACACATAATAAACTCTTTTTTATTCTTGATTAGGTATCATAAACACATTCTTCTCATTGGGGGTAAATGACAATGATGTTTTGGTTTCATAAGAAAAGCTTTTTTCTAGGATTTTCCTTAGAATCAAAGTTTGTCTTTCAATTGGGACAAACTTTGATACATGTAATAATTGCCTTTCATTTCATGATTGAGCAGTATAAACAAATTCTCCTCATTGGGATAAATGACAATGATGCTTTGGTTTCATAAGAAAAGCTTTTCTTCAAACCATTTTTTTTAGAATCAAAGTTCATCCTTCAATTCAGACAAACATTGGTACATTTAATAATCTCCTTTCTTTTCATGATTGGGCACCATAAACACATTCTCCTCGTTAGGACAAATGAAAATGATGCTTTGGTTCCATAAGGAAAGCTTTCCTTTCTACCATTTTTTTTGAATCAAAGTTCATCCATCAATTATGACAAACATGGATGCACGTAATAATCTCTTTTCTTTTCATGATTGTGCACCATAACAGATTCTCCTCATGGGGTAAATGACAATGACGCATTGGCTTCACCAGAAAAGCCTTTTTTCAAACCATTTTCCTTAGAAACAACATTCATTTGTTAATAAGGATAAATATCGATACACATAATAATCTCTTTTCTTTTCATGATTCAGCACCATAAACACATTCTCTTCATTGTGATAAATAATAGTGATGCATTGGCCCTATAAGAAAAGCTTTTCTTCCAACTATTTTTCTTAGAATCAACGTTCACTTGTTAATAGGGACAAACATGGGTACACATAATAATCTCATTTCTTTTCATGATTTCACATCATAAACACATTCTCCTCATTATGATAAATGACATTGATATTTTAGTTCGTAAGAAGAGCTTTTCCTTCCACCATTTTCTCAAAATCAAAGTTCGTCTGTCAATTCAGACAAACTTGGATACACGTAATTATCTCCTTTTTATTCTTCATTAGACACCATAAACACATTCTCCCTATTGGGATGAATGAAAAATGATGCTTTGGTTTCATAAGAAAAGCTTTTCTTTGCACTATTTTCCTTAGAATCGAAGTTCATCCTTCAATCAGAACAAGCTTCGCTACAAGCAATAATCTCATTTCTTCCATGATTGGGCACTATAAACATATTCTCTTCATCGAGATAAATGACAATGATCCTTTGGTTTCATAAGAAAAGCTTTTCTTTCCACCATTTTTCTTAAAATTGAAGTTCATTCTTCAATTGGGACAAACTTTGATACATGTAATAATCTTATTTCTTTCCATGATTAGGCACCATAAAGATATTCTCCTCACTGGGATAAATGATAATGATGCTTTGGTTTCATAAGAAAAGCTTTTATTTCCACCATTTTTTTGGAATTAAAGTTCATCCGTTAACTGTGACAAACCAGGATGCATATAATAATCTCTTTTCTTTTCATGATTGGCATTATAAACACATTCTCCTCATTGAGATAAATGATAATGACACATTGGCTTCATAAGAAAAGCTTTTTTTCCAACAATTTTCTTTAGAATTAATGTTCATTTGTTAATATGGACAAACATGGATACACAGAGTAATCTCCTTTTTATTCTTGATTGGGCATCATAAAAACTTTCTCTTTGTTAGGATAAATGACAATGATGCATTGGTTTCATAAGAAAAGGTTTTGTTCCAACTATTTTCCTTAAAATCATTATTCGTTCGTTAATAAGGACAAACAATGACACATATAACAATCTCTTTTTTTTGAACGATTAGGCAGCATAAACACATTCTCCTCGTTGGGATAGCTGACATTAAAACTTTGGTTTTATAAGAAAAACATTTCTTTTCATAATTCTTTTAGAATCAAAGTTCGTCTGTCAATTAGGACAAACAAGGATACACGAAATAATTTGCTTTTTATTCATGATTGGGCACCATAAACACGTTTTACTTATCGGGATAAATGACATTAATGCTTTGGTTTCATAAGAAAAGCTTTTCTTTCCACCATTTTCTTGGAATTAAAGTTCATTCATCAATTGGGACAAACATGGATACACATAATGATCTCCTTTCTTTTCAAGATTTGGCATAATAAACACATTCTCCTCGTTTGGATAAATGATAATGATGCTTTGGATTCATAAGAAAACTTTCCTTTCAACCATTTTTTGGAATCAAAGTTCATCCATCAATTGCGACAAACATAAATGCACATGATAAACACATTTTCCTTATTGAGATAAATGACAACGATGCATTGGTTTTAATAAGAAAAGCTTTTCTTCCAACCATTTTCCTTAGAATCAATGTTCATTTGTTAATAGGGATAAACATGGATACACATAATAATCTCCTTTCTTTTCATGTTGGGCACCATAAATACATTCTCCTCATTGTAATAAATGACATTGACACTTTAGTTCATAAGAAAAGCTTTTTCTTTCACCATTTTTTTGGAATCAAAGTTCATCTGCCAATTGCGAGGAACCTAGATACACATAATAATCTACTTTTTTTTCATGATTGGGCACCATAAACACATTCTCCTCATTGGGATAAATGACATTGACATTTTCGTTCATGAGAAAAGCTTTTCCTTCCATGATTTTCTTAAAATTAAAGTTCATACATCAATTGAGACAAACATAGATACACGTAGTGATCTCTTTTTTTTTTCAAGATTGGGCACTATAAACACATTCTCCTTGTTGGGAAAAATGACAATGATTCTTTGGTTTCATAAGAAAAGCTTTTCTTTCCACCATTTTTTTGGAATCAAAGTTTGTCCGTCAATTGTGACCAACATGGATATATGTAATAATCTCCATTCTTTTCATGATTGGGCACCATAAAAATGCTCTCCTTATTGGGATAAATGACAATGACGCATTGATTTTATAAGAAAAGGTTTTCTTCCAACCATTTTCCTTAGAATCAATGTTCATTTGTTAATAGGGACAAATACGGATACACATAACAATCTCCTTTTGTTTTCATGATTGGGCACCATAAAACATTCTCTTTATTGTGATAAATAACATTGATGCTTAAGTTTATAAGAAAAGCTTTTCCTTCCACCATTTCTTAAAATCAAAGTTTATCCATCGATTGAGACACACTTAGAAACACATAATAATCTCCTTTATATTTTTGATTGGGCATCATAAACACATTCTACTCATTAGGATAAAGACAATGATGCTTTGGTTTCATAAAAAAAAGTTTTTCTTTCCACCATTTCTTTGGAATCAAACTTTGTCCATCAACTATGACAAGCCTGGATACACATAACAATCTCATTTGTTTTCATGACTGGGCACCATAAACACATTCTCCTCAATAGGATAAAATGATAATGATGCATTGGCTTCACTAGAAAAGCTTTTCTTCCAACCATTTTCCTTAGAATCAATGTTTGTTTGTTAATAGGGACAAACATGGATACACATAATAGTCTCATTTCTTTTTATGATTAAGCACCATAAACACATTCTCCTCGTTGTGATAGATGACATTGATGTTTTCATTTGTGATAAAAGCTTTTCCTTCTACCATTCTCTTAAAATCAAAGTTCTTTCGTCAATTGAGACAAACTTGGATGCACGTAATAATCTTCTTTTTAATCTTGATTGGGCACCATAAACACATTCTCTTTGTTGGGTAAATGACAATGAATCTTTGGTTTCATAGGAAAAGCTTTTCTTTCCACTATTTTTTTTAGAATCGAAGTCATCCTTCAATTGGGACAAACTTTGATACATGTAATAACCTCCTTTCTTATCATGATTGGGCACTGTAAACACATTCTCCTTATTGGTATAAATGACGATGATGCTTTGGTTATGTAAGAAAAGCTTTTCTTCAAACCATTTTCCTTAGAATCAAAGTTCATCTTTTAATTTTGAAAAACATCGATACATGTAATAATATCTTTTCTTTTCATTATTGGGCACCATAAACACATTCTCCTCATTGGGATAAATGACAATGATGCTTTGGTTTCATAGGAAAAGCTTTTATTTCCACCATTTTCCTTAGAATCGAAGTTCGTCCTTTAATTAGGGCAAACTTTGATACATGTATAATCTCCTTTCTTTTCATTATTAGGCACTATAAACACATTCTCCTCATTGGGATAACCGATAATGACGCATTGGTTTCATAAGAAAAGCTTTTCTTCGAACCATTTTCCTTAGAATCAATGTTCATTCGTTAATGGGGGGTAAACATGGATACACATAATGATCTCTATTCTTTTCATGATTAGTCACCATAAACACACTCTCCTCATTAGGATAGATGACATTGATACTTTAGTTTTACAAGGAAAGCTTTTCTTTCCACTATTTTCTAGAATCAAGATTCATTCATCAACTGTGACAAACATGGATGCACATAGTAATCTCCTTTTTCTTCATGATTGGGCACCATAAACACATTCTCGACATTGGGATAAATGACAATGATGCATTGGTTTCATAAGAAAAGCATTTCCTCTAACCATTTTCCTTAGAATCAATGTTCATTCGTTAATAGGGACAAACATGGATACAAATGACATCCTCTTTTTTTTTAGTGATTGGGCACCAAAAACACATTCTCCTCATTGTAATAAATGACGTTGATGCTTTAGTTCTTAAGAAAAGCTTTTCCTTCAACCATTTTCTTAAAATCAAAGTTCATCCGTCAATTGAGACAAACTTGGATTCATATAATAATCTCTTTTTTATTTTTTATTAAGCACAGTAAACATATTTTCATTATTGGGGTAAACGATAAGATGCTTTGGTTTCATCAGAAAAGCTTATCCTTCTGCCGTTTTCTTAAAATCAAAGTTTATCTGCCAATTGAGATAAACTTGGATACACATAATAGTCTCCTTTCTTTTCATGATTGGGCACTATAAACATATTTTCCCCATTGCAATAGATGACAATGATGCTTTGGTTTCATAAGAAAAGCTTTTCTTCAAACCATTTTCATTAGAATCAAAGTTCATCGTTCAATTTGGTCAAACTTTGATGCATGTAATAATCTCCTTCTTTTTCATGATTGGGCACCATAAACACATTCTCCTTATTGGGATAAATGACAATGATGCATTGGTTTTTTAAGGAAAGCTTTTCTTCCCACCATTTTCCTTAGAATCAAGGTTTGTTTGTTAATAGGGGCAAACATGAATACACATATAATATTCTTTTCATTCTTGATTGGCCATCATAAACACATTTTTCTCATTGGGATAAATGATAGTGATGCATTGGTTTCATTAGAAAAGCTTTCTTTCCAACCATTTTTCACAGAATCAATGTTCATTTGTTAATAGGGATAAACATGGCTAGATGTAACGATCTCTATTCTTTTAATGATTGAGCATCTTAAACACATTTTCCTTATTAGGATAGATGACATTCACACTTTGGTTTCATAAGAAAAGCTTTTCTTTCCACCGTTTTTTTGGATTCAAAGTTCATTCGTTAATAAGGACAAACTTTGATACATATAATAATCTCTTTTTTGTTCATGATTGGGCACCATAAACACATTTTCCTCATTATGATGAATCACATTAATGATTTAGTTCATAAGAAAAGCTTTTCCTTCCACCATTTTCTTAAAATCAAAGTTCACCCATCAATCAAGACAAACATGGATACACATAATAATCTCCTTTTTATTCTTAATTGGGCACCATAAAACATTCTCCTTATTAGGATAAATGATAATGATGCTTTGGGTTCATAAGAAAAGCTTTTCTTTAATCCATTTTACTTAGAATCAAAGTTCATCCTTCAATTCAGACAAACTTCGATACTTGTAATAATCTCCTTTCCCTGCATGATTAGGCACCATAAACACATTCTCCTCATGGGATAAGTGACAATGGTGCATTGGTTTCTTAAGAAAATATTTTCTTCCCACCATGTCCCTTAGGATCAATGTCCATTCATTAATAGGGATAAACATGGATACACATAATAATCTCCCTTTTATTCCTAATTGGGCACCATAAACACATTTTCCTCTTTAATATAAATGACAGTGACACTGTGATTTCATAAGAAAAGCTATTCTTTCCACCATTATTTTGGAATCAAAGTTTGTCCATCAGTTATAACAAACATGGATGCACGTAACAATGTCCTTTCTTTTCATGATTGGGAACCATAAACATATTCTACTCATTTGGGATAAATGATAATGACGCATTGGCTTCAAAAGAAAAGCTTTTCTTCCAACCATTTTCTTTGGAATCAATGTTCATTTGTTAATAGGGACAAACTTGGATGCACATAATAATCTTCTTTCTTTTCATGATTGGGTACCATTAACATATTCTCCTTATTATGATGAATGACCTTGATGCTTTAGTTCATAAGAAAAGCTTTTCCTTCCACGATTTTCTTAAAATCAAAGTTTATCTACCAATTAAGGCAACCTTGGATACACATAATAATCTCATTTTTATTCTTGATTGGGCACCATAGGCACATTCTCCTCATTAGGATAAATGAAAAGGATGTTTTAGTTTCATAAGAAAAGTTTTTCTTTCCACCATTTTTTTGAAATCAAAGTTCATCCGTCAATTGTGACAAAGATGGATGGACGTAATAATCTCCTTTCTTTTCATGATTGGGCACCATAAACATATTCCCCTCACTGGGATAAATGACAATGGCACATTGGTTTCATAAAAAAAGCTTTTCTTAGAATCAAAGTTCAAACTTCAATTAGTACAAACTTTGATACATGTAATAATCTCCTTTCTTCTCATTATTAGGCACCATAAACACATTCTCCTCATTGGGATAAATGATAGTGATGCATTGGTTTCTTAAGGAAAGCTTTTCCTCCCATCAATTTCCTTAGAATCAATGTTGTACATTAATAGCGACAAACAAGGATACATATTGTATTCTCCTTTTTATTCTTGATTGGGCACCATAAACACATTCTCCTCCTTGGGATAAATGAAAATGATGCATTGGTTTCATAGGAAAAGCTTTTCTTCCAACCATTTTTTGTAAAATCAATGTTTGTTTGTTAATAGGGATAAACTTGGATACATGTAATGATCTCCTTTCTTTTAACGATTGGGCACTGTAAACACATTTTCCTTATTGGGATAGATGACATTGCCACTTTGGTTTCATAAGAAAAGGTTTTCTCCCCTTCATTTTTTTGGAATCAAAGTTTGTCCGTCAATTGGGACATACAAGGATACATGTAACAATCGAGTTTTTATTCATGATTAGGCACCATAGACACATTCTCCTCATTGGGATAAATGACATTAATGCTTTGGTTCCACAAGAAAAGCTTTTCTTTCCACCATTTTTTTGGAATCAAAGTTCGTTCATTAATAGGGACAAACTTTGATACACATAATAATCTCTTTTTTTTCATGATTGGGCACCATAAACATATCCTCCTCATTATGATGAATCATATTGATGCTTTAGTTCATAAGAAAAGCTCTTCCTTCCACCATTTTCTTAAAATCAAAGTTCATCCATCAATTAAGACAAACTTGGATACATATAATAATCTCCCTTTTATTCTTGATTGGGCACCATAACACATTCTTATCATTAGGATAAATGACAACGATGCTTTGGGTTCATAGGAAAAGCTTTTCTTTAATCCATTTTCCTTAGAACCAAAGTTCTCCTTTAATTCAAACAAACTTTGATACTTGTAATAATCTCCTTTCTTTTCATGATTGGGCACGATAAACATATTCTCCTCATTAGGATAAATGACAATGGTGCATTGGTTTCTTATGCAAAGCTTTTCTTCCTACTATTTCCCTTAGGATCAATGTCCATTCATTAATAAGGATAAACATGGATACATGTAATAATCTCCTTTTTATTCCTAATTGGGCACGATAAACACATTCTCCTCTTTAAGATAAATGTCAGTGATGCTTTGTTTTCATAAGAAAAGCTTTTCTTTCCACCATTATTTTGGAATCAAAATTCGCCTGTCAATTATAACAAACATGGATGCACAAAACAATGTCCTTTCTTTGCATGATTGGGGACCATAAACACATTCTTTTCATTTGGGATAAAAGGCAATGATGCATTGGCCTCATAAGAAATTCTTTTCTTCCAACCATTTTCTTTGGAATCAGCGTTCATTCATTAATAGGCATAAGCTTGGATGCACATAATAATCTCCTTTCTTTTCATGATTGGGCACCATTAAAACATTCTTCTCATTGGGATAAATGACAATGACACATTAGTTTCATAAAAAAAGCATTTCCTCTCCATATTTTTTTTGGAATCAAAGTTCATCCGTCAATTGTGACGAACATGGATGCACATAATAATCTCCTTTCTTTTCATGATTGGGCACCATAAACACTTTCTCCTCACTAGGGTAAATGACAATGATGCAT
Source organism: Adansonia madagascariensis (assembly GCA_038381835.1). Lineage (NCBI taxonomy): Eukaryota > Viridiplantae > Streptophyta > Magnoliopsida > Malvales > Malvaceae > Adansonia > Adansonia madagascariensis. The sequence goes on from JBBYHL010434909.1 coordinate 10,435, forward strand.
TGCTTTCAAAAGAAAAGCTTCTCATAGAATCACAGTTCATCTTCCAATTGGGACAAACTTCGATACATGTAATAATCTCTTTTCTTCTCAAAATTAGGCACCATAAACACATTCTCCTTATTGGGATAAATGACAATAATCCATTGGTTTCTTAAGGAAAGCTTTTCCTGCCACCAATTTCCTTAGAATCGATGTTGTGCATTAATAGGGACAAATAAGGGTACACATTATAATCTCTTTTTTATTCTTGATTGGGCACCATAAACACATTCTCTTCCTTAGGATAAATGACAATGGTGCATTGGTTTCATAGGAAAAGCTTTTCTTCCAACCATTTTTTATAGAATCAATGTTTGTTCGTTAATAGGGACAAACATGGATACACGTAATGATCTCCTTTCTTTTAATGATTGGGCACTGTAAACACATTGTCCTTATTGGGATAGATGACATTGCCACTTTGGTTTCATAAGAAAAGCTTTTATCCCCTTCATTTTTTTGGAATCGAAGTTTATCTGTCAATTAGGACATACAAGGATACATGCAATAATCGAGTTTTTATTCATGATTGGGCAGTATAGACACGTTCTTCTCATTAGGATAATGACATTGATGCTTTGGTTCCATAAGAAAAGCTTATCTTTCCACCATTTTATTAAAATTAAAGTTCATCCGTCAATTAGGACAAACATGCATACACGTAATCACCTCTTTTTTTTTCATGATTGGGCACCATAAATACATTCTCCACATCGGGATAACCGACAATGATGCTTTGGTTTCATAAAAAAAGCTTTTCTTACCATTAGTTTTTTGGGATCAAAGTTCAACTGTCAATTGCGACAAACCTAGATACACATAATAATCTCCTTTCTTTTCATGTTTGGGCACCATAAACACATTCTTCTCATTGTGATAAATGATAATGACATGATGGTTTCGTAAGAAAAGCTTTTCTTCAGACCATTTTCCCTAGAATCAATGTTCATTCATTAATAGGGACAAAATTGGAAAACATAATAATCTCCATTCTTTTCATAATTGGGCACCATAAACACATTTTCTTCATTGTGATAAATAATATTGATGCTTTAGTTCATAAGAAAAGCTTTTCCTTCTAGTATTTTCCTAAAATCAAAGTTCATCCGTCAACTGAGACAAACTTGGCTACACGTAATAATCTTCATTTTTTTCTTGATAGGGCACTATAAACACATTCTCCTCATTAGGATAAATGACAATGATACTTTGGTTTCATAAGAAAAGTTTTCTTTCCACCTTTTTTTGGAATCAAAGTTCATCTTTCAATTTTGATAAACATGGATGCACAAAATAATCTCCTTTCTTTTCATGATTGGGCACCATAAACACATTTTCCTTATTGGGATAAATGACAATGATGCATTGGTTTCATAAAAAAAGCTTTTCTTCTAACCATTTTCCTTAGAATCAATGTTCGTTTGTTAATAGGGACAAACATGGATACACATAATAATGTCCTTATTTTCTTGATTGGATACCATAAACACATTCCTTATATTGTGATAAATGACATCGACTCTTTAGTTCATAAGAAAAACTTTTCCTCTCACCATTTTCTTAAAATCAAAGTTCATCTGTCAATTAAGACAAACTCAGATACATGTAATAGTCTCTTTTTTATTCTTGATTAGGCACCATAAACACATTCTCCTCGTGGGGATAAATGACAATAATGCTTTGGTTTCATAAGAAAAACTTTTTTCCACCATTTTCCTTAGAATCGAAGTATGTTATTCAATTGGGACAAACTTTGATACAAGTAATAATCTCATTTCTTTTCATGATTGGGCACCATAAACATATTCTCCTCATTGGGATAAATGACAATGATGCATTTGTTTCATAAGAAAAGCTTTTCTTCCAACCATTTTCCTTAGAATCAATATTCGTTTGTTAATAGGGATAAACATAGATGCACATAATAATCTCCTTTCCTTTCAAGATTGGGCACCATAAACACATTCTCCTTATTGTAATAAATGACATTAATGCTTTAGTTCATAGGAAAAGCTTTTTCTTCCACCATTTTTTTAAAATTAAAGTTCATCCATCGATTGAGACAAACTTGGATACACATAATAATCTCCGTTTTTTTAATGATTGAGCACCATAGACACATTCTCCTCATTGGGATAAATAACAATGATGCATTGGTTTCATAAGAAAAGCTTTTCTTTCAACCACTTTCCTTAGAATCAATTTTCATTCGTTGTAGGGACAAAAATGCATACACATAATGATCTCCTTTCTTTTCATGATTAGGCACCATAAACACATTCTCCTTATTGGGATAAATGACAATAATCCATTGGTTTCTTAAGGAAAGCTTTTCCTGCCACCAATTTCCTTAGAATCGATGTTGTGCATTAATAGGGACAAATAAGGGTACACATTATAATCTCTTTTTTATTCTTGATTGGGCACCATAAACACATTCTCTTCCTTAGGATAAATGACAATGGTGCATTGGTTTCATAGGAAAAGCTTTTCTTCCAACCATTTTTTATAGAATCAATGTTTGTTCGTTAATAGGGACAAACATGGATACACGTAATGATCTCCTTTCTTTTAATGATTGGGCACTGTAAACACATTGTCCTTATTGGGATAGATGACATTGCCACTTTGGTTTCATAAGAAAAGCTTTTATCCCCTTCATTTTTTTGGAATCGAAGTTTATCTGTCAATTAGGACATACAAGGATACATGCAATAATCGAGTTTTTATTCATGATTGGGCAGTATAGACACGTTCTTCTCATTAGGATAATGACATTGATGCTTTGGTTCCATAAGAAAAGCTTATCTTTCCACCATTTTATTAAAATTAAAGTTCATCCGTCAATTAGGACAAACATGCATACACGTAATCACCTCTTTTTTTTTCATGATTGGGCACCATAAATACATTCTCCACATCGGGATAACCGACAATGATGCTTTGGTTTCATAAAAAAAGCTTTTCTTACCATTAGTTTTTTGGGATCAAAGTTCAACTGTCAATTGCGACAAACCTAGATACACATAATAATCTCCTTTCTTTTCATGTTTGGGCACCATAAACACATTCTTCTCATTGTGATAAATGATAATGACATGATGGTTTCGTAAGAAAAGCTTTTCTTCAGACCATTTTCCCTAGAATCAATGTTCATTCATTAATAGGGACAAAATTGGAAAACATAATAATCTCCATTCTTTTCATAATTGGGCACCATAAACACATTTTCTTCATTGTGATAAATAATATTGATGCTTTAGTTCATAAGAAAAGCTTTTCCTTCTAGTATTTTCCTAAAATCAAAGTTCATCCGTCAACTGAGACAAACTTGGCTACACGTAATAATCTTCATTTTTTTCTTGATAGGGCACTATAAACACATTCTCCTCATTAGGATAAATGACAATGATACTTTGGTTTCATAAGAAAAGTTTTCTTTCCACCTTTTTTTGGAATCAAAGTTCATCTTTCAATTTTGATAAACATGGATGCACAAAATAATCTCCTTTCTTTTCATGATTGGGCACCATAAACACATTTTCCTTATTGGGATAAATGACAATGATGCATTGGTTTCATAAAAAAAGCTTTTCTTCTAACCATTTTCCTTAGAATCAATGTTCGTTTGTTAATAGGGACAAACATGGATACACATAATAATGTCCTTATTTTCTTGATTGGATACCATAAACACATTCCTTATATTGTGATAAATGACATCGACTCTTTAGTTCATAAGAAAAACTTTTCCTCTCACCATTTTCTTAAAATCAAAGTTCATCTGTCAATTAAGACAAACTCAGATACATGTAATAGTCTCTTTTTTATTCTTGATTAGGCACCATAAACACATTCTCCTCGTGGGGATAAATGACAATAATGCTTTGGTTTCATAAGAAAAACTTTTTTCCACCATTTTCCTTAGAATCGAAGTATGTTATTCAATTGGGACAAACTTTGATACAAGTAATAATCTCATTTCTTTTCATGATTGGGCACCATAAACATATTCTCCTCATTGGGATAAATGACAATGATGCATTTGTTTCATAAGAAAAGCTTTTCTTCCAACCATTTTCCTTAGAATCAATATTCGTTTGTTAATAGGGATAAACATAGATGCACATAATAATCTCCTTTCCTTTCAAGATTGGGCACCATAAACACATTCTCCTTATTGTAATAAATGACATTAATGCTTTAGTTCATAGGAAAAGCTTTTTCTTCCACCATTTTTTTAAAATTAAAGTTCATCCATCGATTGAGACAAACTTGGATACACATAATAATCTCCGTTTTTTTAATGATTGAGCACCATAGACACATTCTCCTCATTGGGATAAATAACAATGATGCATTGGTTTCATAAGAAAAGCTTTTCTTTCAACCACTTTCCTTAGAATCAATTTTCATTCGTTGTAGGGACAAAAATGCATACACATAATGATCTCCTTTCTTTTCATGATTAGGCACCATAAACACATTCTCCTCATTGGGATAGATGACATTGACATATTGGTTTCACAGGAAAAGTTTTTTTTTCCATCACTTTTTTGGAATCAAAGTTTTTCTGTCATTTGGGACAAAAAAGGGTACATATAATAAATTGCTTTTTATTCATGATTGGGCACAATAAGCACGTTCTTCTCATTGGGATAAATGACATCGATGATTTGGTTTTATAGGAAAAATTTTTCATTCCACCATTTTTTTGGAGTTATTGTTCGTCCGTCAATTAGGACAAACATGGATACACATAATAATTTCTTTTTTATTCTTGATTAGGCATAATAAACACATTCTTCTCATTAGGATAAATGATATTGATGCTTGGGTTTCATAAGAAAAGCTTTTTTTTCAACCATTTTTTCATATTCAAAGTTCGTATGTCAACTGGGACAAACATGGACACACGAAATAATTTCCTTTCTTTTCATGATTAGGCACCATAAACACATTCTCCTCAAAGGGGTTAAATGACATTGATACTTTGGTCTTGTATGAAAAGCTTTCCTTTCCACAATTTTTTTGGAATCAAAGTCCATCCATCAATTGCGATAAACATGGATGGGTGTAATATGTCATTTCTTTTCAAGTTCGGGCCCCATAAACACATTTTCCTCACTGGGATAGATGACATTGATGCTTTGGCTTCATAAGAAAACCTTTTCTTTCCACTATTTTTTTGGAATCAAAGTTCATTCATCAATTGTGACAAACATGGATGGACGTAATAACCTCATTTCTTTTTAATGATTGGGCACCATAAACACGTTCTTCTCATTGGGATAAATGACAATGATGATTTTGTTCCATAAGAAAAGCTTTTCTTTCCAACATTTTCCTTAAAACCAAAGTTCGTTCTTCAATTAGGACAAATTTTGATACACGTAATAATCTCCTTTGTTTTCATGATGGGCACTATAAACACATTCTCCTTATTGGGATAAATGACAATGAAGCATCGGTCTCATAAGAAAAGCTTTTCTTCCAACCATTTTCCTTAGAATCAATGCTCATTCGTTAATAGGGACAAAAATTGATACACATAATAATATTCTTTCTTTTTATGATTGGGCACCATAAACATAATCTCCTCATTGTGATAAATGACATTGTTGCTTTAGTTCATTAGAAAAGCTTTTCCTTCCACCATTTTCTTAAAATCAAAGTTTTTCCATTAATTGAGACAAACTTGGGTACACATAATAATCTCCATTTTATTCTTGATTAGGCACCAAAAACACATTATTCTCATTCGGATAAATGACAATGATGTATTGGTTTCATAAGAAAAGCTTTTCTTCCAACCGTTTTCCTTAAAATCAATGTTCATTTGCTTATAGGGACAAACATGCATACATATAATGATCTTCTTTTTTTTCACAATTGGGCACTGTAAATATATTCTTCTCATTGGGATAAATGACATTTAACACTTTGGTTTCATAAGAAAAGCTTTACTTTCCACCATTTTTTTGAATCAAAGTTAGTCCGTCAATTGAGACAAAAAAGGATACACGTAATAATTTGCTTTTTATTCATGATTAGGCACCATAAACACATTCTTCTCTTTAGGATAAATGACATTGATGCTTTGGTTTCATAAGAAAAGCTTTTCTTTCAACCATTTTTTCATAATCAAAGTTCGTATGTCAATTGGGACAAACATGGATACATGAAATAATTTCTTTTTTTTTTCATGATTAGGCACCATAAACACATTTTCCTCAATTAAATGACATTGATACTTTGGTTTCGTAGGAAAAGCTTTCTTTTCCACCATTTTCTTAAAATCAAAGTTCGTCCGTTAATTGAGAGAAACTTTGATACGCATAATAATCTCCTATATATTCTTGATTGGGCATCATAAACACATTCTTCTCTTTGGGATAAATGACAATGATGCATTGGTTTCATAAGAAAAGCTTTTCTTCCAACTGTTTTCCTTAGAATCAATGTTCATGATTGGGCACCATAAACACATTCCCCTCATTGGGATAGATGACATTGACACATTGGTTTCATAAGAAAAGCTTTTTTTTTCACCATTTTTTTAGAAAAAAGTTCATTCGATAATTATGACAAACAAGGATACACATAATAGTTTGCTTTTTATTCATGATTGGGTACAATAACACATTCTCCTCATTAGGATAAATGACATTGATGCTTTGGTTTCATAAGAAAAGCTTTTCTTTCTGCCATTTTTTGGAATCAAAGTTCTTCCATCACTTGGGACAAACAAGGATACGTGTAATAATCCCCTTTCTTTTCATGATTAGGCACCATAAACACATTATTCTCATTGGGATAACTGACATTGATGCTTTGGTTTCATAAGAAAAGCTTTTCTTTCAACCATTTTTTCCTAACCAAAGTTTGTACGTCAACTGGACAAACATAGATACATGAAATATTTTCCTTTCTTTTCAAGATTAGGCACTATAAACACATTCTTCTCAATTAAATGACATTGATACTTTAGTTTCGTAGAAAAAGCTTTTCTTTGCATCATTTTTTTAAAATCAAAGTTCATCCAATAATTGAGACAAACTTAGGTACACGTAATAATCTCCCTTTCATTCTTGATCGGGCACCATAAACATATTCTCCTCATTGGGATAAATGACAATGATGCATTGGTTTCATAAAAAAAAAGGTTTTCTTCCAACCATTTTCCTTAGAATCAATGTTCATTTGTGAATAAGGATAAACATGCATACACGTAATGATCCTCTTTCTTTTCATGATTGGGCACCATAAGCATATTCTCTACGTTGGGATAGATGACATTGACACATTGGTTTCATTAGAAAAGCTTTTCTTTACACCATTATTTTGGAATCAAAGTTCGTCTGACAATTGAGACAAACAAGGATACATGTAATAATTTGCATTTTATCCATGATTAGGCATAATAAACATGTTCTCCTCATTAGGATAAATGACATTGATGCTTTGGTTTCATAAGAAAAGCTTTTCTTTCCATCAATTTTTTTTAGAATCAATGTTCATCCATCAATTAGGACAAGCAAGGATACACATAATAATTTGCCTTTAATTCATGATTAGGCACAATAAACACGTTTTCCTCATTGGGATAAATGATATTGATGCTTTGGTTTCATAAGAAATGCTTTTCTTTCCATAATTCTTTTTAGAATTAATGTTCATCCATCAATTGTAACAAACACGGATGCATCTAATAATCTCCTTTCTTTTCATGATTGTGCATTATAAACACATTCTTCTCATTAGGATAAATGACATTGATGTTTGGTTTCATAAGGAAAGGTTTTTTTTCAACCATTTTTTCAGAATCAAACTTTGTACTTCAACTGGGACAAACATGGATACACGTAATAATTTCCTTTCTTTTCATGATTAGGCACCATAAACACATTCACCTCAATGGGGTTAAACGGCATTGATACTTTGGTTTCGTTGGAAAAGTTTTCCTCTCCACCATTTTTTCAGAATCAAAGTTCATCCGTCGATTATGATAAACATGGATGCATGTAATAATCTCCATTCTTTTCATGTTTGGGCACCATAAAGACATTCTCCTTATTTGGATAGATGACATTAACACTTTGGTTTCATAAGAAAAGCTTTTCTTCCTCTATTCTTTTTGGAATCAAAGTTTGTTCGTCAATTATGACAAACATGGATGCACGTAATAAACTCCTTTCTTTTCATGATTGGGCACCCTAAACTCACTCTCTTCATTAGGATAAATGACAGTGATGCATTGGTTTTGTAAGAAAAGCTTTTTTTTCAGACCATTTTTCTTAGAATCAATGTTCGTTTGTTAATAGGGACAAACATTGATACACATAATAATCTCCTTTCTTTTCATGATTAGGCACCATAAACACATTCTCCTTATTGTGATAAATGACATTGGCACTTTAGTTAATAAGAAAAGCTTTACCTTTCACCATTTTCTTAAAATCAAAGTTCGTCCGTGAATTAAGATAAACTTGGATACACTTAATAATCTACGTTTTATTCTCGATTAGGCACCATAAGCACATTCTTCTCATTAGGATAAATGATAATAATGCATTGGTTTCATAAGGACATTTTTTTTCCAACCGTTTTCCTTAGAATCAATGTTCATTCATTAATGGGGACAAATATGGATACACATAATGTTCTCTTTTCTTTTCATCATTGGGGACTGTAAAAACATTCTCCTCATTAGGATAGATGACATTGACACTTTAGTTTCATACGAAAAGCTTTTCCTTCCACCATTTTTTTGGAATTAAAGTTCATTCGTCAATTGAGATGAACATGGATCATGTAATAATTTGCTTTTTATTCATGATTGGGCATAGTAAACATGTTATCCTCATTGGGATAAATGACATTGATGCTTTGGTTTCTAAGAAAAGCTTTTCTTTCGACCTTTTTTTTTGGATTTAATGCTCGTCCGTCAATTGTGATAAACATGGATACACGTAATAATCTCCTTTCTTTTCATGATTGTGCACCATAATGCATTCTTCCCATTGGGATAAATGACATCGATGCTTTGGTTTCATAAAAAAAGCTTTCTTTTCAACTATTTTTTTCAGATTCAAAGTTCGAACGTTAACTGGGACAAACATGGATATACATAATAATTTCCTTTCCTTTCATGATTAGGCACCATAAACACATTGACCTCAACAGGGTTAAATAACATTGGTACTTTGGTTTCATAGGAAAAGCTTTCCTTTTCACCATTTTTCTAGAATCAAAGTTCATCCGTCAATTGCAATAAAAATGGATGCACATAATAATTCCTTTCTTTTCATGATGCGGCACTATAAACACATTCTCCTTATTGGGATAAGTAACAATGATGCTCTCATTTTGTATGAAAATCTTTTCTTTATATCATTTTCCTTAGAATCAAAGTTCATCCTTTAATTCAGACAGACATCAATACATCTAATAATCTGCATTCGTTTCATGATTGGGCACCATAAATACATTCTCCTCACTGGGATAAATGACTTCATAAGAAAAGCTTTTCTTTCCACCATTTTCCTTAGAATTGAAGTTCATCTTTCAATTGGGATAAACTTCGATACATGTAATAATCTTATTTCTTTTCATGATTAGGTACCATAACCACATTATCCTCCTTGGGATAAATGACAATGATCATTGGTTTTGTAAGAAAAGCTTTTCTACCAAACATTTTCCTTTGAATTAATGTTCATTTGTTAGTGGGGACAAACAAGGATACACGTAATGATCTGTTTTCTTTTCATGATTGGGCACCATAAATACATTATCGTCATTGGGATAAATGACAATGATGCATTGGTTTCTTAAGAAAAGCTTTTCTTTCCACCATTTTCCTTAGAATCGAAGTTCGTCCTTCAATTAGGATAAACTTTGATACATGTAATAATCTCCTTTCTTTTCATGATTAGGCACCATAAACACATTATCTGCATTGGGACAAATGAAAATGATGCTTTAGTTTTGGAAAAAAAAGCTTTTTTTAAACCATTTTCCTTAGAATCAAAGTTTGCCCTTCTATTCGGACAAATTTTGATACATGCAATAGTATCCTTTCTTTTCGTGATTGGGTGCCACAAACACATTCTCCTTATTGTGATAAATGACATTGATGCTTTAGTCATAATAAAAGCTTTTCACTCCACCATTTTCTTAAAATTAAATTTCGTCCATCAATTGAGACAAACTTGAATACACGTAATAATCTTATTTTTATTCTTGATTGGACACCATAAAGACATTCTCCTCATTGGGATAAATGACAATGATGCTTTAGTTTCATCAAAAAAGCTTTTCTTTCAACCATTTTCCTTAGAATTAAAGTTCATCCTTCAATTAGGGCAAACTTCGATGCATGTTGTAATCTCCTTTCTTTTCATGATGGCGCACTATAAACTTATTCTCCTCATTGGGATAAGTGACAGTGATGCTTTGGTTTTGTAAGAAAAGCTTTTCTTCAAACAATTTTCCTTAGAATCAAAGTTCATCATTCAATTTAAACAAACTTCGATACAGGTAATAATCTCTATTTCTTTCATGATTGGGCACCATAAACAAATTCTCCTCATTGGGATAAATGACAATGATGCTTTGGTTTCATAAGAAAAGCTTTTGTTTCCACCATTTTTCCTTAGAATCGAAGTTCATCCTTCAATTAGGACAACCTTCGATGAATGTAATAATCTCCTTTCTTTTCATGGTTGGGTGCCATAAACACATTCTCCTCATTGGGATAATTAAGAATGTTGCTTTGGTTTAATAAGAAAAGCATTTCTTTCCACCATTTTTTTGGAATCAAAGTTCATCCGTCAATCGCGACAAACCTGGATGCACTTAATAATCTCATTTTTTTTTGTGATTGGGCACCATAAACACATTCTCCACATTGGGCTAAATGACAATGATGCCTTGGCTTCATAAGAAAAGCTTTTTTTCCATCCATTTTCCTTGGAATCAATGTTCATTTGTGAATGGGGACAAACATGGATACACGTAATGATCTACTTTCCTTTCATGATTAGGCGCCATAAACACATTTTCCTCATTGGGATAGATGATATTGGTACTTTAGTTTCATAAGAAAAGCTTTTCTTTCCACCATTTTTTTAGAATCAAAGTTCGCCCGTCAATTGCAAAAAACATGGATGCACATAATAATTTTATTTCTTTATACAATTGGGCACCATATACACATTCTCTCTATTAGGATAAATGACAATGATGCATTGGTTTCATGGAAAAAGCTTTTATTCCAACCATTTTTCATAGAGTCAATGTTTATTCGTTAATAGGGACAAACATGGATACACATAATAATCTCAATTCTTTTCATGATTGGACACCATAAACACATTCTTCTTATTATGATAAATGACAATGATACTTTAGTTTATAAGAAAAGCTTTTCCTTCTACCATTTCTTAAAATCAAAGTTCATCAGTTAATTGAGACAAACTTGGGTACACATAATAATCTCCTTTTTATGCTTGATTGGTCACCATAAACACATTCTCCTCTTTGGGATAATTGACAATGATGCTTTGGTTTCATAAGAAAAGCTTTTCTTTGCACCATATTCCTTATAATCGAAGTTTATCCTTAATTGGGACAAACTTTGATACATGTAACAATCTCCTTTTTCTCATGATCGGGCACAATAAACACATTCTCTTTATTGGGATAAATGACAATGATGCTTTGGTTTCATAAGAAAAAGCTTTTCTTTAAACCGTTTTCCTTAGAATCAAAGTTCATCCTTTAATTCGGACAAACTACGATATGTGTAATAATCTCTTTTCTTCTCATGATTGGGCGCCATAAACACATTCTCCTCATGGTATAAAAGACAATGATGCCTTGGTTTCACAAGAAAAGCTTTTCTTTCCACCATTTTTCTTTGAATCAAAGTTTATCCTTCAATTGGGACAAACTTTGATACATGTAATTTTCTCTTTTCTTTTCATGATTGGGATTATAAATATATTCTCCTCATTGAGATAAATGACAATGATGCTTTGGTTTCATAAGAAAAGCTTTTCTTTCCACCATTGTCCTTAGAATCAAAGTTCATTCTTCAGTTAGGACAAACTTCAATGCATGTAATAATCTCTTTTCCTTTCACGATTGGGCACCATAAACACATTCTCCTTATTGGGATAAATGACAATGATGCATTGGCCTCACAAGAAAAGTTTTTCTTCTAACCATATTCCTTAGTATCAACGTTCGTTCATTAATGGGGACAAACACGGATACACATAATAATCTCCTTTCTTTTCATGATTGGGCACCATAAACACATTCTCAGTATTGGGATAAATAAATATGATAAATTGGCTCCATAAGAAAAGCTTTATTTCCAATCATTTTCCTTAGAATCAATGTTCATTCGTTAATGGGGACAAACATGGATACACATAATGATCTCCTTTTTTTTAGGATTGGACACCATAAACACAGTTTCCTCATTGGGAGAGATGATTTTGATACTTTAGTTTCATAAAAAAAAAGCTTTTCTTTCCATTATTTTCTTAAATCAAAGTTCATCCATCAACTGTGACAAGCCTGGATGCACATAATAATCTCCTTTCTTTTCATGATTGGGCACCAAAAACATTTCTCCTCATTGGGATAAATGACATCAATGCTTTTGTTTCATAAGAAAAGCTTTCTTTCCATTTTTTTAGAATTAAAGTTCACCTGTCAATTAGGACAAACATGGATACACGTAATGATTTCCTTTCTTTTCATGATTGGCTGCCATAAACACATTCTCCTCATTAGGATAAATGACATTGATGCTTTGGTTTCATAAGAAAATCTTTTCTTTCCACCATTTTTTTGGAATCATAGTTCATCCGTCAATTACAACAAACATGGGTGCACCTAATAATCTCCTTTCATTTCATGGTTAGGTACCATAAACACATTCTCCTCATCGAGATAAATGACAATAATGCATTGGCCTCACAAGAAAAACTTAGGATCAATAGTCGTTTGTTAATAGTGATAAACATGGATACACATAATAATCTCCTTTCTTTTCATGATTGGCCACCATAAACACATTCTCCTCATTGTGATAAATGACATTGATGCTTTAGTTCACAAGAAAAGCTTTTCCTTTGACCATTCTCTTAATATTAAAGTTTGTTCGTCAATTAAGACAAGCATGGATACACATAAATGACTCCTTTTTATTCTTGATTAGGCACCATAAACACATTCTCCTCATTGGGTAAATGACAATGTTGCTTTGGTTTCATAAGAAAAGCTTTTCTTTTCACTATTTTTTGGAATCAAAATTCATCCATAAACTGCAACAAACCTAGATGCACATAATAATCTCCTTTCTTTTTATGATTGGGAACCATAAACGAATTCTCATTATTTGGATAAATGACAATGATGCATCGGCTTCATAGAAAAATCTTTTTTTCAACCATTTTTCTTAAAATGAATAATCACTCCTTTCTTTTCATGATTGGGCACCATAAACATATTCTCCTTATTGGTGTAAATGACAATGATCCTTTGGTTTCGT